>VXAA01007092.1:36511-95417 GCA_013399115.1 Anseranas semipalmata | reverse complement strand
AGAACTTTTTTTTTTTTTTTTTTTTTTTGCTTTTTGTGTACACAGCATTCCAGCAGGAGAATAGTTATTTCATGTTTGTATTGTGTGTCTTTATACTTGGGTAAAAAAAGTTAGTTGATGTTTCTGTACTGTTTTTCAGAACCTAATTAGAAGCAGACTAACCTTGCAGATGTTAACATGCTCCTTCTGCTTAAAAGGTTTACACATGAAAAAATCTGGAGAAGAATTGTAAATAGAGCATATTGTATGTAACAACTGCTATTTTGAGCACAAGAAAATGAAAGTTTGGGGAAAGTTCCACTGAGAAAGCTGCTTTGGGGAAAGGGTTGGTCATAAGACAAATATCCTCCTATGGGATTAGCCTTGCCTGGAACAGCAGATGTGCTGTGATAAGCTTAATAAGATTTCTGCACCTGAAAAAGTTTTTGAGCCCTTTTTTTCATCTATTTCCCTTGGTAGCTTTTTAAAAGAGCTGTCAGTTGATTTTGCAGCAGAGAGTATTTTCAAAGTTGACAACACTGTTTATTGTCTCTGTGCAAAGAGAGTGAAATCAATTTCTCATGAGTATTTGAGCCCTGGGGTCAATGAAATGAATTTCGATTATGGAAATTACAAGTTACTTACACTTCTTGTCATTTAAGAAAAGCATTTCCTGTATTTCATTTGTTTTTGCATTTGCCATTCTGATCACTGAACTGATGTCCATGCAGTGCTCCACCCTAGAATAGTAGAAGTCTAGGCAGGCTGTTGTCACCTGTGTTATTTGGAAGTGACAGCATCCTCATTTGCAAAGCTACACACTAAATGCTGAGAAAATATCAAATCAAAAGGGATTAATTTGATGGCCTTTACAAAGTGGTTAGGACCTTTGCTGAAATCCAGCATTTCTTGATATGCAGAATGTGATGTTCTGCCTTCAACCATAACATAGTAACAACACAAATTACTTATTTAGTGTAAATTGGCCTGGAAATGTGCACAAGTGATAAAGTAGTTTATGATGCACCAATTTTCTCCCATTGAAGGGAGAGTCAAAGATTATGAAGCTGTCAGAAAGACAATTATGAGACAAACAACCTATGCATCTTATACTCCTGGGAAGTAGTTACTTCTCAGTAGGGTGACTCACACAAGTAGCTGCTCATCACTGGGAATTAATAGCCCAACCCAGAGCATGTACAATAAAACAGGCCTTTTCTGATGGCCTTTCAATTGCTTAATTTGCATTTTCTTTGCAATTTGAAATATATGTGCAAGTAATAAATACTGTTACAGTGCACAAACAGAAATTAAATATGGAGTTTATATACATCATCTATACAAGCCTGAAAGCTATTTAATAACTAATAATGGCTATATCAAGTAAAGGACTCTGCTATTTGAAAGTTAGAGGCACCTTTTTTAGGGAAGTGTTTTAAGTGCCATTTGGCTGCGAATTATTTGGAAATAGGTCTTCCACATCCTAGGCAATATCTCCTTTCTTTCACTACCATATAAAAAGATGAGCTGGAAGTTTTCACTGTCTGTGCTGTAAAAAAAAAAAAAAAAAAAAATTCAAATAGGGCCGACACTGCTTTTCTTTAAAAAAGCTCCTATCCTTTTGTGTGCACTAAGCTTTGAGAAAGCTAGGTAAATCCATCTGCAGGATTTAGGGGCAGGGAGAGGCCTTCTTCTGGGATTCTGTTCATGCCTAAGCTCAAGCTTGATGTCCAGAATCAGCACAATTAATACTGAAGTTCCTGTGGGAACAGGTACTCATGAACTTTTCAAAAAAATGATTAGGCAGTACCTGGGTAGGGGGTGCATGCTTCCAATGTTTTATTAGATTCATTAATGCCTCCCATGTCGTATTTTAGCCTCTCAAATTATTGGGTTCATTTTCTTTATCCTCTGATACTGTTACTCAGCTCCTTGCTCCACAAGCAGTCTCACTGACTCTGTGAGCAAGTGCAGAGCAGTGCTGTGAGGCAGTGTCCTGCCTCAAGATTTAGGAAATACAGACCAAAGCAAGGGAAACTTACATGAATAAGTTCGTCCTCCTAATAACCATTTCCATGTTACGGTTGGAAATAACTCTTGGCTAAGATAATGCATCTTCATTTCTCTTTTCTCCCCTATTATTACAATGGTGCCGTGCAGTCCATTGTGGAACCAGCCATGGAGGCCTTCCTTGGGCTGTAGAGAAAAAGTGCTGCCACACATGGATGCATGAGCTGTTACACTGAGGTTAACCATTCCTATTTTCTTTTACTGCCCCTCATACAAGACATTTAATGCTGTCTAAGGATCAACAGATCCTTCTTCTGTTATTTTCCAGCTCATTTTTTTACTAATGTGGAGTGCTCTGCTCACAATCTTATGCACAGTGAAAGATCATATACAGGTATTGTTATTGTTGTTATTGTTGTTGTTACTAATATTAATAGTAACTGTGTCACTATTACTACTACTACTACTAATAGTAATAATAATTTGCTTGAAACAATACCCATAACTCAATAGCTGTTTTCTTAGAGCAAACAAAAGGGAGACAGCTCCTGACCTCGCACACTCTAAAACAACCAAACAAATAGTTCAGGGAAACGGCACAACCAAAAGAATGACTGTAGAAATCAACCGTTTTCATTATAATCAGCTTGGCAGACAACCATTTTGAGAGGAAATTTAAAAGTGGAATTGAAAAAAAAATTCTTATAAGTGAGACCAGAGACAGGCTTTGTATGGAGTAAGTCATGGAGGTGATCTGAAGGATTGCCAGAAAGGCAGAAAGCAGTGGGAATATTAGGAGAGTGATGCAAGTTTCTGAAGCCAAATCATCAGTGCCCTGCTGGTGCTTCTTAAACCGAAGGCTTCTGAATCACTGTTGCCTGCAGTGATGGGTAAAAGAGCATTTCTTTTATGCAAGAGGATGCTGAAGAATCACTGCTTATCACCATGTTTGCACTAGCTATGATACTCTGGGGTGTTCAAAGTAAAAGTCACACCCAACCACAAGCCTACAGATGTTGACTAATTTATTGAGAGACTTTTTCACAGAGGTTACAGTGCTGTTAAAAGACTTAGTCACTTATTTGGAAGCACTGCTGACAAGTTACTTGTGTGACAGAGACAGCACTGCTTTCTCCTGACAGGAGCATAGCATGAACAACCTCTCAGTATCAAGTTTAGTAAATAGATGGTCTTCCATAATGTTTTGGTATGATGTGTATTCCGTTCAGACCAAGACTAAAATATTGCAGGTCATTTAGCATCCATCTGTTTTGGCACGCTTTTGGCAGTCTGATTCAGTTGCACAGTGTAGTTCAAAACACCTATCCAAGCTAATGAATCAGGCTTTCAGAATGTGTTTATTAACTAGACCTCACAAGGATTTGTGGCATCTTTCAACCTGAGGCTTTAAAAAATAGAATACAACATTTAAAATATATTCAATTAGTACCTGTTTTCTGTAGGACGGCTGCAACAGTTTTATGAGAAAATCAAAGCAAAATTCATTATGAAGGTAATTGAGAACTTCAGAATGTCCAGATTATGTTCAAACAAAAGGATATTAATTTCATTTATTGAGTCAGAATTAGTAAAACATTTGGAAATGTCTGTTCATTAAGATTACATGAGTGTTCAGTTGAGTGTGAAAGAGACACCTAACATCTTTTTCCAACTGGAGTCTGGAAAGTGAGGAACATGTAATACAGAAAAAGCAAATATTCAATTCCCAGCTGTGAAGTGGAATGGATAAGACATAAGTTACTGTGCTAATAAGTATGCCATTTGTGCAGCTTCTACAGATGACAGCGCTGCAGAGAAGAAAGGCGGAACACTTCACGCTGGTTTAATTGTCGGCATTCTAGTCCTGGTCCTCATTGTAGCTGCAGCCATCCTCGTGACTGTCTATATGTACCATCATCCAACATCAGCAGCTAGTCTCTTCTTCATAGAGGTAAGACAAACATAACACATTATGTCAACAGTCCTGTCACTTGGCTAAAAAAAAAATTGGGGTCTTCAGAATAGAACTTTCTTAACTAAATCTAGACAATATTCTTGTAATTATAGTGTAAGCTTTGAAGAAATGCACCTACCTCACCTAGCAGGTGCAGGTGTTTCATACTTAGCATGTTTGTCACAGCTTCTTCTTTAACTACTATTGCTTTTATTTGTTTCATTTTTACACAGGGTATACACAAAAGATATCTCAGATACCACGTCTCTTTCTTATCTTTCTTTTTCCTCTGCATAACATTTTTCGTTAGCTTTCATGCGCATTGGCATTTTATTTTGGGACATATAGTTTTTCTATTATTTTCCCTTGGAAATAAATAAAATGTATGCATTCATTGATTCTCCAGAAAAGGTGACTTAAAGTTTTTAGCTGGAAGCCTGGTAGCTGCTCCATACATTCATTTGTAGAATTTTTTTAACACTTTGCCTCACAGTGTGGGAAGGATTCTTTTCACCCAATTTTAACATCTAAATCTAATATCATTTCCCTTTGCTGTAGAGCGAAACAGACTCATAAACTGACCTATTCATCTGACCTATTTGAGACATCCCATTTAGAATTAGATAAATTACCATTTTTCTCCCTCAGATATAGACAGCTACCTTAGGTGCAGACATCCACATTGCAGATGCTGACATTTATTCAACTCAGCTGCATTGTACATAACGATATGAGAAAAGAACATTTTCTATAGGTGTTCATTTCCACCAAATACTGTGAATACCTACACTTGTGTTTTTTTCAACAATGTGTTTTTTTTAACTATGTTCCTCTGCCTTATGATAAATACAGAGCTGCTAAACATGAAAGAAAACACTGGTTGCTCATAACCCCCCACCTGCAATACTGTCTTGCTTTTAAGAGCCTGGACACTTTCTAATGGGCAATAATAAAGTTGCAGAAGCACTGGAAGTGTCACTAGGGACATACGTAGGGGTTGCTTAGGAAAAGTCTTGACCAGGAAGATACAGACATTTATTCTTAGTGACAGTAACATGAATTGAAATGAGAAATGAAAACGAACAGAATGATACATCTTTGAGACAGTGTTATAATAAATATACTGCTTAGATGCAATAGTAGTGACAAATCAAAATGAATTGTTTATTGGTATTCTAGGGTCAAGCAATGTAACTGTGTTAACCATTGGGGAACAGCATCCACATAATAAAATCAGTAGCTTTCTTTCATGTCTATGTGACATTTCAAGCCAGTTCTCTATTGATGTAGACAGACAAAACTACACTGGTCCATGTACAAAAGAGAAGGATTTGTCCCTTTCTGTTTTTCTCACACATTGAACACTATTTTTTCACTCTAGTAAAAACAAGTTTCTTATCTGTTATGATGCAACTGAAAAGGCTAAGTAAATGGCAACACCATATGCCAGAAGGAAAGAAGAAGAAGAACAAATGAAAATACACATTGATTCTTTTTTATAGTGTAGTAATTTGGCATGCTAATTTATTTCATTCTTTGACATTATCATGCAAATAGTGGTGCCTTGGTCAGTTTTGGTAAACCCGTTCCACTAAATTTAATCTGTAGGTGACATTAGTCAATCTCTGCAGTCAA
Source organism: Anseranas semipalmata (assembly GCA_013399115.1). Lineage (NCBI taxonomy): Eukaryota > Metazoa > Chordata > Aves > Anseriformes > Anseranatidae > Anseranas > Anseranas semipalmata. The sequence continues at coordinate 89,839 of VXAA01007092.1, read as the reverse complement.
AGCTAAAATGTTTTTTAGCAAGCAATGTAGGCTTTTGGAAAAAAAAAAAAAAAAAAAAAAAAAAAAAAGGAAAACATAATCTTTCTGTTTAAAATAAAGGAGAAAAAAAACGAATAAGGACAGGAAGAAGTAAATCAGTCAAAATCAAATTTATGCAAAATGTGGTGTAAACTACATCCTCTTTTTGCTACTAGGAAAAATGTGATACTTGTGAAATTTCAAGCTATGAGAGGGTGGGCTTTCCCTGTGAGTGGTAAAACCTCTGAGGGAGTGGTAAAACCACAAGGGATAGAGAAAGGAATTGCTCTGTATTTAGAGCATTTCCACAAATTCCAAAACTGTAAAGCCATTGTTGGTATCATAAGCATAGAAGAACATAATAAGACAGTCCATTCTGGAAATGAAATTGTTTTTGAGAAGTTTAATCATTTAATTTCCAAAAGAATATGTACACGTAGTTTGACCAATTCAAGAAATAACGAATAGAGTATTATTCTTATATTCACCTGATCTATAGGATGTATAGGATTATATATCTTCTCAGACTCAATTTTGCAACTGAAGTAAAAAAAAAAAAAAAAAAAAAAAAAAAAAATGGGAAAAAATGGGCCATTTTAAAAAAAAAAAAAAAAAAAAAAAAAAAATTCCTATTTTCTNAAAAAAAAAAAAAAAAAAGCATTCCTCATTGCATTTGTGCAATTGGAAAGTATTTCTGAGTAAGCTGTAATAGATAACATGGTACCCCATATACCACAGCAGACAAGTTGTATTATTTATGGGAAATGAATGAAATGCAGGTCTGATGTTACCATCGTGGGGAAAGAGCTCAAGAGGGTTGCCATGGGCTCAATCATGAAGTGAGGAAAAGTACATAAATATTTCAGAAAATAATATTGATTTGTATGAGTCTGTTAATTAACAAAGCAATTTGTGCAGTTAAAACAAAATGTAAGAGATGCACAGGCAGCTCCCTCATGCAGTTGTCTAAAAATTATTAGTATCCTATAGTCTTCCATCAAGTCTTCTAGCCAAATGAAGATCTGTATCAGTTTATCTGTCATCACTAATGAATATAAATCTAAAGCTGGGTGTAATAAAGAACCTGCCCCATTTGTATTTATTTTTAAAGAAATTACTTGATAGATGCATCCCTACACAACATCATGTTGATATTAAACATAGCATTTGTTCAAAACTGTTAGACAACTAATAGAGAAATTTCTTTTGTAGCTAAAATTCTAGGATATTGTCATGGTTTTGTAGATAACACATCATTTTCAGTCAGATTCTGCTGCTTTTTGGTTTAAGGGCTGTGTAAGGAATTTTGAGTTAATTTGGTTTATAGTCATGACTGGTTACTGAATAAAGAAAAGTATAATAGATTGATCCCATATCTCGTGCTTTAAGTCTGTTTGTCCCTTGTGTTCTCTGCAGTTATCGCCCAATATTCACTTGCCACTTCACTCAGGTTTTCACATAGCTCATCCCAAGTCCCAGTTGTGATGCCCCTGATGTTTGCCATCTAGTCCCTTTTCTCAACAGAAATTCCCCCTTAATATACCAGCACATGGACTGTTTAACTTTGTCTTGATAAATGCAACCCCTTGTGACGCCTCTGAGCAGCATTAATTGATATCCTGAATGCACTAGCTGAAATAAGCTATACACAAAAGGCAAGAAAAAGGTCATTTATTCCAAAAGCAACCGTTCTCTTAGAACAGAGTAACAATATTCTGTGATTTTTTTTACCCCTAAAGTCTGAAGAAGATGTTTCCTCTAGTGGTTTTCTTCACAGCTGTTAAGTGCAGCTCCACCTGGAATGAAAATGGCTATTTTGAACAAACAGCTTGAAAAGTCTTGCATGCCAATGCTATTCAATTTGTCCATGATGGTGCACCAATTTAAAAGAATACCATCCAAAGAGCTGAATACTTTTTCAGAAAGAATTTCCCTTTTGCTAAGTATGTGGAAGATTCAAATCAAAATGCAATGTTTTCCTGTTTCTTCCAGTCCCCACACAATTCAACATGTGTTTCATTGTTTAAGTTGGAATGTTCTTTGGTGACCTAAAGACAGAATGAATTATCAACTTTTTAAGCAAGGGACTTCCAGTAAAAGTTCCAGTGAATGCAGACTATTTCTAAAAGCTAAAAGTAGATGTTGACTGAAGATTTGCTTGCAGAGTGAAAGAAGAGATGTTGCGTGCACTGGTGTTTTATTTCTTTGTGGTTATCTCTGTGGTATTTTCTCTTTTCAGTTTTTGTTGTTGTTGTTGTTAATAATTTTCCCTTTTGAATTAAGTTACATACCTATCCTAACCTTGAGGAATCTTGAGAATATATAAAGTACACTTTGAACTTACTTGCACTGATTTTTAAAAAGTAGGATGCATCAAAAAGTAGTGCTTCTTCATGTCTTTTTTCAACAAAGCAGAAGGTTATAGCAGAAATTTAGCTATACCATATGTAGCTGCCCACTAGCTATACCACCTGCATTAAGAATTTGACGTTTGTTGGCCAAGAAGCCAAGCATGATGGCCCAGCTGTAGTGGATTGCATGCCTGTAATATAGATCATATCAAAAGTGATACAGGCAGTTGGAGCTGAATGTAAATAGGGGTAGAGTTATTGCCAGCTGTCAGATGGATTTGCTCTAATTTAGTTTAAGTTGCAGGCCAAAAGCTTTAGCTGCTTTTTTACATTTTACTTCTTCCCTTCTTTTTCTTCATCCTCTTTTTTTTTCCTTTTATTTTTAACCTTTATTGATTTGCAGAATAAAATTATTCAGTGGCAGTTCTCTGTGAGTTGGAGATTTTAAGGAGTCTAAACTCACATTACAAGTTGGGACCATCTTCACATCAGGCAAAAAGCCTTTCTTTTGTATTCAGCACAAAAAAAAAAAATCTTTCCAGCCTATCAACAGAGGTAGACTCTAAAGCTGTAGGGGTATGAGTGAATTCAGAGCCTGTGTATTTCTTAATAGTGGCTGTGTATGTCTTAATAGTAGTTAATGTCACACACTGAAGAGAAGTATGAGTGTTTATGGTTATAAGTTATCATTCCTTCAACCAAAGATCCCATTTTAAAGGTAACTGCCTTTGCCTTCATGTTCCTACCCTCCTTGGAGATTTTCCAGAGCTTTATTGTGCTAATTCAGCTGCTTGGAAACATGCATGTACACTCACACACACACATGCACATACCTATGTCCTTTTTAGTTGCTTGTTTTACTTCATTTTGGATGTTCAGGCTGGATAATTTCACAAATCTGGTTTTTCAAATGACCACACAGAGAGCCGAACTGGTGCTACAGAGCTCGGTGGGGAGAGAGAAGGAAGGAGTGAGCAGCTGCAGATCTTCAGCAAATAAAATAACAGTGCATGATCAGAGCCTGGGGGATGCACCTCAAATCTTCCTGATGTAACTTCAATTATGTCTCTACTAGTAAACTAAATGAGCCTGGGACTGCTTTTTAGCATAGAGACCAACCAGCATAGAAGTGTTTGAATTCATGTCATTTAACTCTGTCAGCCTCACAGTAAGGTCACTGCGTGCAGACTAGTAGCATGGTTTGAGGATGGTTCCCAAATCCTGAGCCATGGGTTGGTCTGAGAAAGAGCTGTTTGGCATTTTTCTAACAGTTGAGCTGCACAGAGGATTGTGTTGCAGTGTCTGCAAACATTCACCAGTACTCAGATCTAGCACTAGATTTTCTTCAGTTTTTAACCTTCTGCTCATACCTTTTCTGCTTAAAGGAAGGAAATAGGAGGAGAAAATCGTCAAAAGAAACTGGAGACAGATCTTGGTGTTTCAGAGCTTAGGAAGCACACAGCTGTGCTGATTTCTTTTGGGATATGGCCCATAGTTTTTATTATGTATATACATTTTACAGAGGATTATACTTTTAGGTTGAAAAAGTCTTGACATAGTCACCAATTTGGTTTTGTCCAGAAGTCAGGACTGAATTGTATTTCATGAATATGATGATTAAAAAGAAGAGAACGAGTATAATTTTTCTCTTCTTTCAAAGTCCTGCAGCATTGTGCCATTTGGGGTATTGTCATTGATCTCTCTGCCATTGCGTTGTACTGATAGTAAAGTTATTTTTTCCAGAGCTTATCCAGCTCAGCAGGAACCAGCAGCTCAGCAGGAGAAACCTAAATCAGCCACAGGGGAGAAACACTAAAATAAATAACCAACACTGACAATAAAAGTCAAAGGTGGGGAGGAAGGAGGCATTCTGTTTTTCATCCATCAGCTGCCAGCTACTTAGATGATCCAACGACTGCAGAAAGATTGTTATAATGAGAAGTGTTTTAAATCACAGAGATATTTTAAACAAGCATTTCTACCAAAGAGAAAGATAAACAAAGTCAGTAAATGACACTACTGCATTTTACAGTCTCAAGCAATCTATATTTTAGAACAGCTTCTTCAAAATATTCAATTAACATGGTGCCAGGCAATTGATCTTTTCTTATTCCTAGAAATACATATTAGAGGTGCAGTTTCAGATATTTGAAACACCATCCATTTCAGAATGCAATTTACCAAGTAATTTGGGTGTTTGTAGAAGAGATTAAAGACTGATGCACAAATTATAACTGCCTAAACAATATTTCAGGTAACTTCATACATGCGAACACTTATTATGGACAAAGTAGCTGATAACATGAAGAGCTTTCCTTTTCTTATGAAAGTAGAAGGCCTGAATACCCAGATAGAGTGACAGTGGACAAGTGTACTCAGACTAATGGGTCTTGCTGACATCAGGTTAACAGGTGTTCATTTAGTAAGAGACGTTACTATAATTTTTCCCTCTTTTCTTAATTCATTTGTGTTAGTTTTTGCACTTTGTATGGAGTTCTGACAATTAATCCAGAATTTGGATGACCCTGTATTTACATACTTCCAGTTAGGAGACTTAAACTTGTGCATTGTTGGCAAAGTGTGGTTAAAAATGCAGTTTTTAAATACATTTAAGTATCTTTATGCCTTTGAATTAGGTAAAGAACTGGACATCAATGGATAGGTAAGATGTAACCTTCAGAAGAAACAGTGAAACAGTCCTCTGAAAATTTAAAAGATTTTAAATACAGGAAAATAATCAATAGAGAAGGCAAAGTTGCATCAAAGCATTCAGCCTAAAAAGTGCTCAGTAACTTCAGCTTTTACGTTGGTTAGTGGGAAATCAAGTTTGCTAAGGAGCTCTGGAGAGTCCTCCAAGACTCTGAAAGATTGACCTCACATTAAGTCAAGTATTTGTATTCATGTAAGCTAAGTTTGGAAAGACAATATGTCTGTGTCTTGGTAAAACCCACAGCTCGGGTTTACTGCTGAATAGGAATGAAGAGTTGATCCACACACAACACACTCAGCTCCCCCACCCCACCCCACCCCCGTTATTTTACACACAACAAAACTTGATAATCTTTAAGAAGATTTTCAGCACAAAGTGTGTGTTAGGAGGGGATGGGAAGATGACAGACGGGCAGATTTTTCATGATGTTTTCCCTTCACTGCTCTTGTGACATTGCAGATCTGTATAGAATTGTGCTCATTCAATTTTTCTTTACTGAATGAAAGTTAGGATGAGGGTGGAATGAGGAAAATAGAGGATAGGATGCAAGAATATCAAATATATTATATGTGTTACCAAGTTCCTTCAGCCTTTTACAGATAGAAACTTGTCTTTATGCAGATGTATAAAAGGAAGTGTAAAAGTTTGTAATCACTGCAGCTAACAAAACATATATTATTGCAATTGCTTTTAACGAATCACCATCTCAGCTGAAAAGTGATGTTTGACTGGCAGAAATTTTAGAGATAGTGTATAATGTTAGCACCAGAATCTCTCAGTTCCTTACAAAGAAGTAGGACATCAATCTTCAAATACCAGTTTCAATACAGCTTTACTGGACAAAGTCTGTCTTTCTGTAACAGATCTTTACCCTTTATTTGCCTGTAGTATGTACAAAGTAGACTTCATCTCCTGTTTATGTGTACTCAGTTAATTTCATTCTTTTCTAATATTTTTAAAACCCATTAAAAAATCTCACACTCGTTTTCTACCATCTTTTTCACTGGAAGTCTAAATTGATCGCTTCCTTTGTTTTCAAGATAATATTAATTTCAATATAATATTAATTTAGGCACTGATTGGTTTCTAGTTTGTAGGTCAGTGTAGAAATACATAATTCTTGCTGAATTTTACATCTTCACTAAATTTTAGCTGGCTGTTCGGTTCAAAACATCCTACCATCTTATTTCATAGTTGCATCATTGGTAATCTGGTAGCTAATAGGTAGAATCCTTGCTGACAGTAAAAAATAGATGGCTTCCCTTTGAAAGGTCTCTGAACAGTTAATAGAGGCCCTTAATATAAAAAATGCTGAGTCCTTTTCAATTTCCTTCCTTTACATATGATCAAGTTTATCAGAAATTTCCATGTAAAATTCCACCAATACAGTCAAATGCATACAGAAAGCACTGACCTATATGAGACTTTCCTGTAGTTTTCAGCTTGAACCACATTTTCTTTTGCTTAAAGTTATTGTTCAGCTTGGAATAAGATGATCAAAAGCTAGCAACCTCAAAAAATCATAGACTATAGCACTGGAAACCATGTTCAGATTATCCCAACTGAGTTTTAGACAGTACTCAAATAAGCGTAGTCAGATATGTATCAAACCTCTTTTTTTATCACCTCTTAATGAGATTGTACCATTTAAATGGATAAAAGAGGCTCTATAAGGCTTAGGATTCCCACATGTTAAAGGATGTCAAAAAGAAGAATCTGGTCAACCATGAGAATAAGCTAGGAGAACTTTCAATGCAACAACAGTAAGAAGATACTCCAGTCTCCACCCTTTAGTACTTGGAGGTGTAATTTCCTCCGTTTATTTTTCTCAGAAGTGAGATAAATAGTATCCATTCTGCCTCTACTCCAAGATTTACGTAAATTTGTTTATTCTAGCCTTAATATTGCTGTAGGAAGTCATATGCTCTTCACAACCACCAAGAGTGGTGTAAATATGTGTAATGTAGGAAATGTGAAAGGTGAATTTCAATTCCCATCAATTATCTGAGTACTAATTTCTTTCATTTCTATCTTGTTGATTTCAATAAGAACTTTATTTTTTTATTTTTTTTATATTTTTTTTTATGTGTATCATAAATTATTCTTCTGCATCCTGATGTATACAGGACGTAGTCTTGGTCACGTAAGGTCACAAGTACTTTCCTCCACCTTATTTGCTTAAAAAAATGAACTCAAGGAAACTTCAGTCCTATGAAAAAAATCCTATTCCTGCTTTCCTGCTTTGTAATACACTGAAAGGAAGTAGGAGTTACAACTCTCCAGATGCAGCTTGCAGGATTTCCTCTAAGAGTTCTAATTTTCTAATTCCAGAGAAAGAAACATTTTTTCCTGTTAAGTTGGATGACAAAACTAAAGAATCAGTTTAAGTACCCAGCTTTCATTCTCCTGTTTTGTTTCATTTGTTGTTTTGCTGGGTTTTTTTTAGGTTGTAGGGTTTTCTTTTGTTTTGTTCTAATCCACTTATTACTCTGCTTTGCAATGAAGAAAGGAGAAGAATGCATTAGGCTTTCCCTGAGCTGCTTCAGTAACTTGAGGGCCTGTTTATCCCCTGACATCAATTAAGTTGCTTTTTGTTTTATCAATTAAAACTGTAATGTCTTTACAGGTTTTTTAGGGGGTCAGTAGACAAGTCAATGAATTGGTAGCTTCTCAGTGCTTTATTTTAAGACTGGTAACCACTTACAATACCCACATACACACGAAGAAGTTGAAATTAAACTGACTTTCACTAGGAATGGAAAATCTCACCTCAGGCATGAAGAGAAACTACAGAAAGCTGCAACTAACAGTTGGAGATGACCTCCAAGTATGTTGGTTTATTTCTGGATTAGGTGCTGTTTATGTTGTATCCCATTGCATCAATAAAATTGATACACAGCCACCTATTCCACATTTCATCATCTGGAAAGGCAAATGAAAAAAAAGAGTAGTCCAAAATGGTAGAATCAGTTTGTAGCAGCGATGTAGCAAGGAAGTAGAAACTAATCATGGGTATGTTTTAAAATGAACATCTTAATAAAATAAAACTCAGCTCGTCTTTATATGCTGCCATTTGAGAGTATTTCTAATTAATTTTTCCTACTATTTTTCCATTGGTTTTAATTTTCTTCTTTTGAACTCTCAGGTCAAATTTTTTACTCATTTATACTACTGTAAACCTGGAATAAGTCCTTTGCATTTAATAGAATTACTCTTGATTTACTTCAGTGTGTCTGAGAACAGACTATGACCCTTTTTCTTTAGCAATAACCAATCTGTCCTTCTTAATTTTGAAACCACTCTGAATCATGCTTAGGCAGAAAAAAAAGTCTCTGAAGTTTGAATAGACTAAGTTTGCTTATTAGGAAAAGACATCCATTAAAGACAACAATGTTCTGCCTTCCTACTTTGTAGGAAGGTGTTGCATTGAAAGGCCTGGGATTTTAAATTACCTGCCAAACAAAATTTAGTGCTGGATGCCTCACGAGCAACCTGACCATGCAACGGGAGAAAGAAAAAACAATTACTTTTGTACTGTACCTTCCTAACGGTGATCACCAAGGAAAACTTTGTGCTATACCCAGAGATAGCTGTGTGGTTTGCTGGTAACAAGATTGAGCAGTCCCCTAAGATTTCTTTGGTTGCTGCTGCCCAACAGCACCCTGAGCCTTGGCATAATGTCATAGGCATGGCTGTTCTGTGGTCCCTAACACAGACTTTCAACAGCATGAAATACCCTTACTGATCAGAAGGCAATCAAAATGCAGTATTAAGGGCACAGAAAATCAAATACAATGTTCATTTTTGGAAGAAAGATAGTAAATTAAAATTGTTTTGATTTTGAACTGTCAATGAAAATATAGGCTGTAACTTATCTTCATTGTTTCTCCTCTCATTTTCCTGCAGTGTTTCTGTGTACCTTGCTACACCTTCCAGCCCTCCTTCCAAACAGATTGTAACAGTTGTCAGTATAGAAAAAAATATGTATCAGCATATATGTCAGATAAAATTTTCAGTGGGGAATAACCATTTTAGGAGAACATTTTTTGTTAACCGACTTTATGAAAGTGTTGTGGCCTACTTTCCTGAAAACTATTCCCTTTGACAGAATCTCAGTTTGGTCACCCAAAATCTGAGCCTTCCTAGATATTAGTTAATTTGGAAGTACAGGTTTTGTAACAAACTTTTCCTCCCTAGGAAAATGAACTTTTCCTCCCTCCTTTTGCCCTAGAAATTATTTATTTTCTCTGTTTCTTAGCTGCTTTTAAAGTAGTCAGCACAGATACTAATGAAAATTGTTTAGGACCTCTTAAGACCCGTGTACCCAAAGGTCATAAGAGTTTAAATGAAAAAGCTGCTTCTATTTGAACCACCAAAGTAAACTACTCGAGTAGAATCACAAAATGATGGTATGGTTGAGGTTGGAAGGGATCTCTGGAGGTCATCTGGTCCAACCACTCCCTGCTCAAGCAGGGCCACATAGGGCTGGTTGCCCATGACCATGTCCAGACAGCTTCTGAATATCTCCAAGGGGGGAGACTACTCAACCTCTCTGGGTAAGCTGTTCCAGTGATCAGTCACCTTCACGGGAAAGAAGTACTTCCTGGCATTCAGGTGGAACCTGCTGTAAGTTTATGCCCCTTGCCTCTTTTCCTCGTGAATGATGTCACTCAAAATAGAAAGTCATTATTTTGGCAGTCCTGGATAAACATGTCAGAATTTGGTTCTAAATAATTGAAAGCAGTTTGGTTTCAGTGGACCCTGATATACATTCTCCCGTGGAGTAGAGTGTATTAGCAAATTCCTATGCACAGCTAGAAAGGAAGAGCGGTGGATATGCTTCTCCATTCCTGTAACAACTACATGGGGTGGGTTTTACAATGATAGAAACCAAAACTACAGGTCATTGTTAAAGTTTTTTATTAATAATTTGTTGTTGCACCCTTTTCTGAAAGAAAACAACAGAATTATGTTGTACCCTATTCTGAAAGTTTATTTTCTTCTTGGTGTTAGCGGCGTCCAAGCAGATGGCCAGCAATGAAATTCCGAAGAGGATCTGGACATCCTGCATATGCTGAAGTGGAACCCGTTGGAGAAAAAGAAGGCTTCATCGTATCAGAGCAATGCTAAAATTTTTAGAACAGAACACCAGTACTGGCCTACAGGTGTAAGACATTTACTTTGCCTCTCTTTAAATAAAAGGAGCCCTAAGCTGCTGTAGCCTGATAGAAAGAAGATTTCGGATAAGCTTTGTCCAAGAAGAAAAACTATGTAAGATACCAGATTACCACTGCACAGTAGTCTTTGTTAGTGGACTGAGACACAATGGTTCTTTCAGAACATTTGTCAGTGGACACCTATGGTATCAGAACTATGGCACAAGTGCCACGTTATTGGCTTTAGGTATGGGGGTGCACAGTAATCAAAAATATAATAAAGCTTTGGTGCACAAGGGTATTACCCTGTGGTTCAAGTGTTCTTCTCTGGTATCTCAAAGACTGAGTGACAAATCTGTACACTTTCAGTGCAAACAGCACTGATCGGTGTTCACAGGTGATTGAGAAAAGTATCTCAATGCAGGTAAAGAAGAAAAATAAAAGAATTTTCCAATATTTCTACAAGCGGATGTGGAATTACAATCACTTTGCAATTCTAAATTAGCCTACCCACCCGAGTGAGCGAGTCACAATGTATGTGTTTTCCAGGAGTAGTACAATGTTTCTTGTACATTGCTGATTAATATCCTTCTAAACAACTGATGATATACAAACTGATAAGAAATGAAGGCAACAGAGAATTTTCAGAATGGTGAAATTGCTACTTCATGGGCGTTCACAATGAAATTGGGCTGATTTTCTGTTTCAATGTTAACTAAAAATCAATTACCAGTTTTTTTTCAAGGGATATCCTTCATTTCTGAGCAGTAGGCTGAAGTCAAGGCAACAGATCCTTTTATCTGCCAGAGATCTTATGGACCATTTCTTAGGCAATGTGATACGAAAAACGTTAAGATTTTAAACAAATGGGTTTCTATCCTTTGCCATTTCATTGTGAGTCCTTCTTGAGAAGCACCACAGACTTCAATGCACCCCTCCCAGAGATTCAGACACAAGTGTTATTGAACCCTGCTGATTCATACAGTGATTTTGTTTAATGCACATAGTAGTTGCATAAATATATATATAAATATATTTTTTTTTATAGCTAACACAAGGCGGGCTCTTGTGACTGTTAAGACTGCATTTTTGTCATCCAGACAAAGGAAATGGATTGCATTACTGCATATTTCCACTGAGTTGTAAAATAATCCTTAATATTAGAATATTTTTATGTTGTGTTGGGAAGGTGGTTCATGTAGTTGCAGTGCCATAACCTTTCTGCCTATTGGAACCACTCTTTCTTTAATATCGACCCTTTCCCTCCCTGTATAGGGAAAGGCAACACTATAAATTCACAGCATCAAAAACAGTTACTCCTTTCATGGAAGGGGTTAATATACACTGAGACCCAGATCTTCCATGCAGAGTGGGAACCTAAATACTTTGACGATCTGGGCCTGAGCTATTAAAATATTAAATTCAGGTATTGTACGTACATACATTTCATTGTAGTCATTGACTATCAAATTTTTACATACTGTACAAACAGAGGCACTTGATTCATTTTAAAGTGAGATATACAATATTAGCAGTTTCAGATTTCAAGCAGTTAAAAAATGTTGTAGATACCACCTTAATATTACAATTATTTACATTTCTTGTTGATGCTTGTATGGTCTAAATTTGATTACTTAATACGGTTTAAAAAAAAAACACATGATTTTTACTTTTTATTTTGTTCAGTAAATAATACAATACTGTATTTTCTGTATCCTTATATTTTGTGTTACACACTTATTTTCATCTGTTTTAAATCATCTAGAGTGAGATTGAAACTGTTCAAACTTAACTGGTGTTAATCTGAAGGTACTAACATACACATTGTCTTGAAGCCTGGTGAAAAGCACGCAGCAAGTGTTCTTTTCAATTTGTGTGGGTCTACTGAACCCAGTTTCTAGTAGGCTGGGATTAAATTGCAGGCTGTTAATTCTGATAGCAATAACGAAATGTATGCACATATATATATGGTGACACTCATTTTTATTAAATAAAAAGATATCACTGCACATCATTTAGACATTTGGTGTGCAATACTAATCACTAGTCTTTCTAAGGATCTTGGAAGTCAGCTAGAGTTGGCTAGGGTTGGTTGGCCAAATAAAGCAATTGTAGAGCTTCCATTTGAAGCATGCTGGCATCTTGTTTGAAATCATTGTTATTCCAGAGAATATCTTGGCAAATTATACTAAAAAAAAATTTACAAAAATCTATACAGTACTGCAATAAGTTCAAGGGATATTTCATACAAGTGAAGAATGTTTATATTATTATGAGTTTACAGGTCTGCAGTTTGGCTGATTCACTCATGGTTGTCACATGTTTTTACCCACGTATGTAACTCATGTCATGCAATGGAGCTTACAGAATATTTGTAACATTGTTTGACAAACACGACGACAATTTTCCAATCCAGTATTTTGATTACTTTTGTTCTAAGGCCCTCTTGCACAGGTGAAGGATGTTTATTAGTATTTGCAAACTAAAATTTCATAGTCATTATTAAAATAACAGCAATTATTTTTTCACTCTTTGTTCACCTACAATAATTTGGTGGCAGATTTCAATGATCTATGGGAGCTATAGTGTACTTCTTTTGATTTTTGCCATGATGTTATATGCTGTGGATTATAACATGATGAGTTCCTGGGCTTATTTGATAAGATTGATAGGCATATGCTTATATCTGATAAGAACTAATATCTGAAGAGGAAAACTCCTGCATACTAATGGAATGTATAGTGTCTCATCAGTGTCTGCTTTGATATATTCTGTGGTATGTTATATTTATCCCAGTAGGCAAAAGTTAATTAAGTAATCCGTTGCTGTTTTGTAATTCCATCTGGTTTTCTAATTTTTTAATAATTAAAATTGCCACATTAAAAATGATACAAATATAAATCTTTAGAAGGTGTGATGAAATACTGATATTAACTGCGATTCCTATTCTTATCACTTTGTAAAGCACCAGCTTAATTGATCCAAATTGAAAAAGTGTCATATAACCCCCTCCCAGAGACCCAGCTGAAATGTTATTGAACAATTCGTAAAGAAATTTCCATCCAGGTCTCTGAAACAGTGGCTTTACTAGTATTCCCACTGGTCCTTAATTTGAAAGTACTTCAGAATATTTCATTTCTTTAAATGTTTCCTTACAGAGTCATTTATTCTAACAGTTATTTTAACTCAAACTTTGCTTGTAATTTCATATATCTGTTATATGAGTCATGATGGCATGATTGCAAGATCTCCCAAAATTATCATTTCTTATTATTTTCCATTTTCATGTTAAATGTTCCATAGTACCTAACATATTCAGTGTTATGCTGTTCATCCTATTTCACAGAAAAAGGAAAATTTGAACTGCAAGGATTCAAAGCACATTGCTAAATAACTCTTTAAGTAAGATGAATCAATAAATTAGATATATGTATCACACACAGAGATTGTTGAAAAATACCCTTACGTTTGCAGAACTGTATTCAGGCATTAAGAAATGCTGGAACTGTGCAAGAATTGTAATCTTACTCCCACATGCATACATATAATGATGAGATCTTATTTAATTGCCTCCTATGTTTCTTAGTGCACCCTATGATACATTGCACATATAGAATGGAGACTGTTTTGTATGCAGCTATTCTGTTTATCTTCTTTTTCCACAAATTTTATCGCATTCTTTGTTATATACTGTCCAAACCCTGCTCTGAAGACAAACTATTAATTTTTTTCATGGACTTTTCTTCCTTACCCATTATGGTTACTGGAGGGATACATATCCTCAATACCTTAATCAATACCTTGATTAATATGTGTTCTGAGCATTTCCATTAAGGATTTTCTGGAGAAGCCCAGTGTGAAATTACTCTTCTTTTTCTTTCTCATTTTCAACATTTTCTGCAGAAAATGACATAGGCATTTGACATTGTAACTAGCAACCTCTTTCATTGTACCATTATAATTTAGTTTCAGATCAAGTTCATTTTCAACAAACAATGTGCATGATGGGATTCTGGGGGAAAACATAAGACATCATTGTATTTTGAAAAATTGCCGGTGCCAAATTTAATTTGCAAACTTCACCATTTTACTTTGGTCATCAGAGTTAAAGTCATAAAACTCAGTACACAACTGAGTAGTTAAAACACTAGTTTGCCATCAAAATGTGGACAACAATGGAAAAGGAAGTGGCAAGTCAGTTTACCAATGAGCAGGGAAGAGATTTTCTTCACAGCAGAGTAATGTGGTTTCCAAAGAAGACATGAGAATATTTCTATACTCTATTACAACACTTCTTGGATAAGCAAAAGATACCGTCAATGACAACATGCATCTTTTTTTAATTGCAGAGAATCTCCACACAAGTGGTTGTCATGAGCTGGCAGTATTTCACATACTAGGTGGGGTTACTAGAGCATGCAGGGTACCTCATGGTGGTTCATGTTCCAGCTCACAGATCATCAAAGTTAAAAATGCTTTGGGTGCATACAGTGGCTGAAGCAATGGCTATATCATTTTCCAACACCGGCAATAAAGCTTTGTATAAAGACAAGATTTGATACCTGGAGGGTATCTCAGCTGTGTAAAAGCATTGTGCCTACAGCCATAGTGTTAGCCATTAGGAGAAGAACTGGAATAGAGCACAAATTTGTCGCAGATCAATATTTTTGTTCTCAGGAAACTTATTGCTTCCAGTGAGGAGAAAGAAGAGCAGCACGCATCATTGTCCGGAGTAAGATCATTGGTATCCTTACACATGTGCGCCTTCTTGCAGAAAACTACATGAAACCTGAAGTGTAAAAAATTCCAAGCTGAAATGCTGTTGAGCAATAATGTAGCATTCACTAAATCTCATGTTTGGGCAGAGATTTCAGGAACTGTTAGTTGCTATTACTTTTTTTTCTGGATTCAATAGTAAGTTGTGTTTGGGTGGGTTTAGGTGGTTGGTTGTTTTTTTTTCTTTTCTTTGTTTTCTTTTTTCTTTCTTTTTTTTTTTTTTTTTAGAGGAGGAGGAGGAGAACGAAGAGAAGGGGAAAATGCAGGAGGAGAGGGAAATGGAGGGGTCCCAGTATTCCCAGATGTTCTAGAGGCAGGGCAAGAATCCTTATGTACAGTCTTGAGAACATCAGCACCATGTGCCATTGGCACTGAGTGAAAACATGAGGTCTTCCTTCATGTCCAGCTCCATCATTTAAAAGTCAGAAACATCACCAGAGCTACTATTTAGCTTCTGTCTAAACCTGCAGGAGTCCACATTTCATCTGATAGAGGGTTTATGTTTTATGCAAACAAGATACAACTTGCATAAAAGAGGAAGGGACAAATGAGATAAATTTTATCCAGAATAGCCAATATCTTTATGGCTAGAACACTGACAAAATACTCAAGTCTGTGTTCAGACTTGTTTCAGCAATGATTTATACAATATCATGATCCCAGAGCTGGTCTTTAGCTATCAGCTTATTGTCAAATCTTAGGAGGGTTTCTTGACTTTTTAATTTTTTATGGATGAAAACAGTTGAGGATGCAAGGTGGAATAAAGTACCTTTCTGACAGGAAAAGGCTCTCATCCCCTGACACAGGTTCTCACCTGACTAGAGTAGGGGCTCCCTTGTGCATAGCTGGTTTCAGTAGGCCCCATGCTAACCGCAGGGTCTCTCTCAGGAAGTGTTACTTTTCAATGCAATTCTATGTCTGTTGCAAGACTTTTCAATACCTATCACCTTGTCCTTTATTCATGTTCTTGGTTCTTTCTCCATCTCTTCTTTCTCACTACTTTGCTTTCTTGTACTGCCCTAAGCCCTGGTCTATATGCTGAAATGGCCATTTTAAGTGTTACTCAGAATAAGCCTCAATCTCTGAAGTAAACACCACCTGATTTTTCTTCTGCATGTGGGTTCTGGTTAATGCAAATACCTGAAGGTAAATTTTTCTGTTAGTGGCTGAATTCCATGGGAGTTAGCATGCTAAGTTCTGAATCCGTCGGGAACTTTTTGTCCAGACATTTTGATCAAACAACCTATTGCTCTGTTCAGTGGAAAACTTGTGCCAGATAATTTTTTTAAAGCTACAGAAGGGCTCTAAAAGCAGTTCTCAGGACATTATTCTTAATCACACCCGTTTAACTAAGCAGATATTTTTGCCCAATTAATTAATATAGAACCCTGCTTCTCTGTTGTTTCTCTGGGAAGATAGTGTATAGGGATATTAATTAAGCTCTTCCCCTGCAGTTTACATTTCCTTTGGAGTATCTCTTTCTTATCTGAAAGACAGGCTATTTTCTCACTTGCTAATGTTACTTCAGAAGATGTTCAGTTTATTAACTGCTTGGGTGGCACAATGTTTCCTCAGACACTTAGAAGCTGTTTGCAATAAATATCACTTGAGTCTATGTGGCTTTATTTGGACTGCTATTTTTAACATTAGATCATTTTCTGCAGTTTGAATAAGCATCAAGAAATTTTGTTTTGAGAGGTAGCCACTGATAGTATAATCTGAATGTCGTGTTTGACTGCACATCAGCAATGGTGTCCCTTTATTTAAGCTTTTCCAATTAAAGCTTTTTAGTCTGCCTTGCCTGTGAGGATATCAGAATCACACCCCCACCCTCTTTTTAGTGACAAAATGCAACTTTCCAAAGGAAGAAAATAGTATGCCTTTTGTAGATATATGGGTATTTTCACAATGTCTTGTTTCCAGAAGAAATCCTGTTCCTAGAGAGATAAGTCTGGCAATCTTGATTACAAACTGAGTGTGACTGGAAATAACTCCAAAAGACATAAACCATGCACAGTTGCGGTGTCACCAGTATCTAGCACATGGGGTGCAATAACCTCCAGTCAGACTCACCAGTCTCTGGGCTGGGGCCTCTCCCTGGCCACAGTCTCTTGCCCGCACAGGCTGTGGGCCAAGGATAAGGCAGGGCAGGAGACACTTGGAGGGCTGCAGGTGTTGACCCTGCCCTGAGAGCAAAGAGGTGGATGGTGCCCTGTCTTAGACTTCTTCACTACAGAAAACAAGTGAGACCTCCTGCCATCCCCTGCCTTGTCAGAACTAAGGATGAGCAAAGGGTTGCAGTCTCCTCAGCAGCTGGCAGGAAACGAGATGGGAAGCATGAGCATGGTCTTATTTCTGTGGCCAATGGTGCTCTGCAGCCACGCACCCTTTCATGCTCACCCACTTCTTTCAGCTGCTGTCAATGGTGCATTTTGGATTTCAAGTGTTTTCTTAGTGCATGGCCTACAGCAGTGAACAATGCAAGTAAGAAAAAAACAAGAGAACTGTTACCATGAAGATGATACAATAAAGCCATCTTGGGCTATTTCACTCTGTATCTCCAGCAAAGTCAAAGTGCATCCTTTTGTGAGGACCTGACAGATCTTCTCCCTGTACCATTCCCTTCTTGCCTAAGTGTAAGCACATCCGTGGAAGATGGCAAGTGCTCAGGGCCTGACTTGGCCTGCAGGCTGCTGCCTTGAGGGAACGAGGCAAGACAAGGAGCCTGATCACAGCTGGCAGGGACCACACTGAGGAGAAAAAAGTGGTTTTCCTTACGGAAAAGGTGAAGTCTTAGATACTTACATTTTAAGCAAATCCATAACTATGAAATTTGAGATGAGGCAAGCACATACATCTGCTGTAAGATTTATCACCCCACCCCTCACCTTCACACACACACACACACACACACATTCCCTCCTAGTTGTCCTTCTTACCTAAGAGACAGCTAAGGCAATCTGCTGGTCAGTGAGCTAGGATTTGTTACATGGCCCTCTTGGCCCCCCAGCTCTGCTGTACTGTAGTGATTGGTTCAGAGCTCTGGGTTCCACTTCTGTGACTAGGTATCAATAATTTTAAAAAACACCTGATATCTAAAATTTTAGCTAAGGATGTAAATTTTCCTTACTGAAGTGACTTTGGTATGTAAAGTTGCTTGATGTATATCAAGACCAGCATCAGCTGAATTATCCTACACAGCTGTGACCTCAAGAGTCAGAATGAGGAGGAAGACACAGTATGTCTTTAACACTTGCCAAAAGCAATGATTGCAGCAGAGAGCTCAGCAGCCACCTCCACTCGGAGCTAACAGTGGTGTCTGACCCCTCTTAGAGACTAAGCCTAGCAATTAGATCATTTGACCATGGGGTGATAGATGCAGCTCTCAGCCTGGGAAACATGAGAAGTCTCATTTCCCAGGAGAGCACCCCGACTAATGGCATGTGCATTAAGCTTCCCCACTCCCTTCCTACAGAAGCTGCCTCTCTGCCCTGGTGCAGCACAGATGTAAGATGTTTTGGCCCAAAAAGTGCAAGTGAGTGTGGGAGTGGATTAGCAAATGCCCAGCTGTTAAAGGTGTGTGCTGAGGGACAAGAGGGTGTACTGGGTCCTGAATGCTGCTGTAGGGGTTTTGTTTGAATTTGTAGAAGTAGGGAACGTAGCCAAAGTCTGCTCACTGCTGCACAACAGGAAAACCTGAGCACAGCACTAATGAAATTAGATGAACCCTTCACTGCAGAAGGTATGAAGTGCTGTATGTAGGCTAGTCTAGCCACTGTCTATTCTAATGGTTTAGCACAGCCACTTTGTTTGTACTTAGGGAACTAAATGATGTATGGAGCTTTTACTTGTCTGGTCTGTATCTTCCCTCCAGCCACTGCCTGTTGCAAATTGGAAATATATCAGTTTTTTTTTACTTCTAGGATAGTGTACACAAAAAACTGAGGTTTGTAGACATGCTTGTTTTAATAAAAGTTCTGTCAGCTGTCCCTATATTGAAGTAGCAACAATACTTTGGCTTTAGAAGAGACTCAGCCCTGTTTTTTTTCCTACTTTCTTTCCTGTAATGGGTATTAGTAGTTGTACAGCATGTAGAAAGCTCAGCTGAAGTACTACAAGTGAAAGTCAATTGCTAAATGCAGTAATGGAAAAAGAATGAGCAAAACCACCTTCAGACAAATAATATTCCTCTCCACATCTACCAACATTCATATATTTTCATGAAAAGTGTTGTAGAATGATTCTGTGTTAAATAGGCAGTAGTACATTTGCTCTAAATAAAGGAGATGTCTTTCATTTTCCATGAAGTTATAATCATAATCAACAGCACCAAATATTAATAAAAGGCAAATCTTTTTCATTAAGTTTAATAATAAGAATGCTTGCCTTGATTGATAACACTAGTGTTTCTTTCTTTGCTGATTACATGTGCAATGCCAGCCAGTTGTGTTTTGTATTATCATTAAAATCATTTCAGATATTTGAAAATTAATCTTCAATATTTAATTCATTTAATATTTGACATCAGCACTAAAAGCATTGCAAATATTTCTACATTGAAGGGACAAAAGCACATATTTAGCAGTTGCATGTAAATACTAAAATATATAAGGATCCAAAATATGGACGTCCTTTTACATATTTAAATCAAAAAACATATAAATCACCCAATGTGAAGGAAAAAAATCTGAAGGATGTGAAAGATAAGTACACTGAGAATCACGTTTCTTCTTGAACCATCCCACTGACCTCAGTGTCCAAATGAAGAACATCCTGGAGAGTTAGCCCCAAAATGGTTATGTCTATGGCAAAGTTTAGTTTCCTCCTACTGATATTGGGTTAGAATATGGCATCTAAGAGTTATCTGTTACTGAATATAAAAACAGGGTGCTTCAGCAGGCTGACACCTCCAAGGGAGGCAAAGATGTGTGTATGGCTTACACTAAAGAGAGAAAGAGAATGGTATGCCCAGCCACCATACTGAAATTATTTGAAAGGAAAAATTTATGAGAAAATCTAGCTGAAGGACTGGGGGGTGGTGTGCTGGTAGATTAGAAATGAGAATTATTGGACAACATTAGCATGGCATTCTTGAAAATAAAAGATAGATTAAGCATCTGTGTCAGAGAGGCATTACAGCTTAAATGGAACTAATACGATGAAATACTGCTCATAAACGTAAGTGCTGTTTTAGATATTGCTCTTTATTTCCTTTTAAGGGGTTATGTAACACAATACACAACTTTACGTGGGATGATAATTTGTGTCATGCTTATATATATGACTTTGGCAGAGACGAACGCAAATCCTTACAGGAAAAACACTTCTGGCAACCAACACAAATCCCTGCATTGAAACACATCTGATTGCATTAAAAGAAGAAATAGAAATCCAACTCACACAGGGAATTTTCTGATCTGATGCCTGCCCACACAGACATCAAAAGAGGGAGCAGGTTGCTGTGGAAATGAGCATATCCTTACAATGACAGCCAGCTGGAGGAATGATCGCTGGTAGACCAGCTCGGAAAGCAGCTGACAGCTGGTCATCTGTGCAGGCAAAAGCAACAGGCTGGGCTTCAGCAGGAGGGGACATGCACCACCAACTCATTTGCATCAAGTGTACGCACGTACCCCTGAGGCCATCAGAGCCACCTCTGCTCTTGCCACAACAGAGACTGAAACCCTGGAGGCATAAAATGTACTCTTCCCACAGACCATCATTTCTACTGGTGGTGGTGGTGGTTTTACTGGTGGAAATGAAACACTCCCGACTTCATCATTGGTCTCATAAAACACAATGATAAATGACCACACACACTTCAGATCCTGTTGCTAATAGTCAGAAATGACCTCGGCAAGACTTGGATCACTGAAGTGTGTTTCCAGCATCAACACTATTGGCACAGTAGTGGAAAAAGAGAACAGTGGGAAGCAGACCAGCTGTGCATAAAGAAAACACATTTTTTCCTATGGAAAGAGGTGGAGGTCAATTTACTGCCTACTATCAGTTTCTTTTCTCTGACTGCTTTGTTCAGCAAACAGAAAATTTCAATTTGATAAAAATTCACTAAGGAAAAATACAATTACACTTACCCTTCTCAGTAGGGTTCAGTGGATAAACGATACAAGTGAAGCCAAAGTTACAAGTTGTTTCTGCACACGAACTTCAAAACCTCCAAAAAAAAAAAAAATGCACACATAAAAATGCCAAATCATTTATTTTTAAAATCCTTGTTCTTAAACCTGAAATGTAATGGGAACCCCATAAGTCTTCCTAGGGAGAGCTCCATCTCTGTGTGATAAATCCGCATATTACACAAGTGATCTGCTAGAAAGTATATCAAGTCTACAAAGCCTCAGTCCAGTAATATGACAGATGCCTTGCCTCCGGTAGCCAGCTAACTCATGTCTATCTATCTGAATTGAAACATGAGCAAAGGAAGCTCCTAGCTGCTTATTTGTTACCATGAAGCGACTGTTCGAAGTTGTTTATAGGTATGAGACTTCTACTACAAAGCCTGAGCTTTCCAGTTCTCAAGTTTATCTTCTCTTGTCTGCTTTTACATGTACAACAGTACAACATGCAAAGTACAACCCAATTTCTGCAGTGCTAACAAGAGGTCCCAAGCTTTAGAAGTATTTTCTTCCTTGCAGGAGGTGAAGTCAGAGTGGGAGTATGGGCAAGTAAAAGCACACAAGAAATGTGAATAGAAACACCAGGAGAAAGCAGTGTCTGATTCAATATCAAACTCAAAAATCCAAGTGTTGGGTAATTTGAACAGCAACAGCAAATCTGAACATTCTCCATCTTCATTCTTGCAGATGTTTGAGAAAGTAGTGAGATCTCTGTACAGGACAACAACCCAAGGAGGAATACTGTCTACAAGTACAGCCAGGCTTTCAAGACTCATTGGCAAAGCATTTTATTGTTAATAACACAAGCAACTCTGTTTCCAGACTTTGCAATCCAAGAGTTAGTCTTCTATCTTGATAGAAAAAAAATAGAGCTACTCTTTGCTTTTAAGATTTTTCCAGTATTGATCATACATTGACCAGCAAAAGCCCCTCTATTTCCACTCTCCTCAAATGAAATTCAGAATTCAATGTTGCCAGTTTAATTTTGTCCAAAATGCTGATTGGGTCCAAGATAGACTAATTAATACTTGAATGAGGATCAGTCTTGCAGCCCTGGCTATTGCAAAAGTAGTTTCCAAACAGTGGTCAAAAATCAGACAACAAAAACTAAATGGAAGGATAGTTCTCCAGGACTGCTACACTGATGACAAATGAGAATTAAAAAAAGCAATCCTCTTTCTCATTACAATAGAACTGGAAGTGAGATAATGAATCTGGCTTATATATTAATAAGAAATAGGGCAAAGAGAATGCCGGATTCATTTATGGACTTATAGATAGCTAAAGAAACTGCTAAATTAGTTAGTTTACCATAAAATTGTATCTCCCGTTTCAGTTAAATGGAACACAACAGAAGAAATTTATCTGAGAGGAATTCAGTGGAAGCTCATGAACACCGTAAAAGCTTCTTTAAAAAAAAAAAAAAAAAAAAAAAAAAAAAGGTAAAATGAACATCTAAGTCTACTAATTTAAAATACATTAATAAAAATGTAAAAATCGTGCCTATTTTGTTACATATTTTAATCAAATCCTTTCATCTTTTGACAGCCATCTCACCAGAAGAATTTTTTCTCTGTATACAAATGAAGCAGTGTTGCATTTATATTCTTCTGTGCATTTAATTTCTGTCTTTTTTTCCCTTTCTATACTAAGGCTGCCAAAATTGTTATGAATTAGTCTCTTTACAGGAAAAAAAAAATCTATATGAAACAAATAAATTATATATAGAACTCCATTTCTTTGTCTCTTACTAGTGCTGGTTACTTGTGCATGCAAAGTACCAAAATACCTTTAATAAGACTTTGTGGATGCCCAACCTGGAATTATTTGGCTTTCTGATGGAAACTCTGGAGGTATGTCTTAAACTATTTCCCCAAAAAAGTGCCGCAGCATGCCAGGCCAAATTCATATTCGTAATAGGCTCACACCATGGATGAATATGTCCATTGGTTATGTTGCCAACTTCAAATGAGATGTGCTGATTCACACAGCTGAGGCTCTGAATGAGTAATTTGACATGAAAAAAAAATCAATAAAATTCTCTTTAGAATCATGAATTCTCTTTATCATCCTGAACTAATGTAGATTCATAACATAAAGTAAAAGTGTCATTGTGAGTATCCATATCTTTCATCTCTGGTAATTCCAGACATCATCATTATTATTATTATTATTAGGAAATGAATCTAGTTGTATCTTTTACTAAATATTGACCTGGAAAAATCATTGCTGGGCTTTGAAGATCAATATAAATGTTTTTTTCCCTATACACCAGCCCCAGTAATACAGGTCATGTAAGGCTAAATGGTGATGTCAGTGGTCTGGGCAGGCTGATTGTTTTCTGCCTTGAGTAATACCTGTGCATTTTGATTGCCCTCAGTGGATTTGCTCACATTTAACACTCATCGAGGAACTGGGCTGCAGGAAACAATCTGCTGATGAGGTGTGAGCAGGGGTACAATCCAGCTCACTCAATTTTACTGCCTTGGCAAATTGTGCTGCCTGGAGCAAACAGATTATTACAAACCCATCCTACTTAACCATATATATTAATGCATAGATGAGCTAAACAGGGAACCAAATCTGTTGAATAAAAAGGGGTCATTTTTACACAAGACCTTATCATGACCCAGACTTATTTAAAATAATAAAAGTGATAGATAAGGCATTATACACTGTTAATAAGATTTTCAGACAACCAGAAATAACTGGAAAGTGCTGATGATCTGATTCATAAAATTCACCACCTGCATCTATAAAGTCCAATAAATGTGTGGATCTATAACTTGTCCTTTTTTATTCACTTTTACTATAAGCAGACATTTCAGGTTGAACATTTCATGGTGATTATATATTGCAATTCTCAGGTGGCTGAAGGAGTGGGGCCTTTAGTGTCCTGTCATTTAAAACTACCAGGTTTGCTCTAACGAGCCTCTAATAAAATGTCTATTCCTTAGTTGAATGATATGAGGCCCAGAAGACATGACTTCAGTACCCCAGATTCCCACACATACTGCCCAATAGGTGCTAAGCTCTTTGCAGCTTTGGGTTCACTGACAGGTAACAAATAAAATATATGTGTTTCAGTGTAGAATTTGGTCTTGGTATAAAAAAGGAATTGTTACCTATTCCTCTCCTTCTGATACAAAGGAGCATGAGAGGTTCACAAATGCAACGTAAATGTACTGCGGATTTACCCCTATGCACGCCTTACAGCTCTACTGCCATGCATTTTTCTAGCTGCAGTCATTAGTGGACACGAACACTTTCAGTCATTTTTGGTGTTGCCAGTAGCTGTGATTAAGCTGGGGATGTAGCAAGTCTTTTTGTGATTGCTATGGATTGTTCATTTCAGGAAATTTGGCTTTTCTCTCAAGGATATTTGATGGTTGCTGTGACTGAGCAAAGGCTATTGCAGATGTTGATTTTTAGTTATACTTCCTACCACAGACCTTCACTCATTCCAGCTCCCCCATTTAAAATCAAAATGTCATCCTGTCCAGAAAAGATACAATTTGTAATTGTTCTGATAGATATGCACCTTCCTCCTTTTGTTTTATGGAACATTTTTCAAAATCTCTTGCTAAGTCTTGGAAGTGAAAATAAAAACAACCTCGCGGCTTTTGGTTTTGACCCAGATGCACACTCAATGAAACAAAAAAATGCAAATACTATGTCAGTGATTCAGGCTAAGCCTCTCTTCAAATCATCCCATCAAGTCTGAAACCACAAAGGACCACCAAACTATCTGATGTGCCTCCTGTATGCCAATGTCCAACATGCTCTTACTCCTCAAAAGAGCCTAATCACATGAGTCCAAAAACTATAATAGTTACCACTAAACCATATTTTCTCTTAAGTATCCCATCTTAACATGAACTTTTCTTTTTGATAAGGGAAGCATACAGTACACTTTGAAAGCAGGTCACGCCTCAGGAGGGTGGTGATAGAGACTAACAAGGCAACTTCCTCTGAACAGGTATGTCCATCACATGTTGTACAGAGTCATGTAGAGGAACTGCTGGCTTCCGCACAGGGGAACAATTATGCCTCAGTAATCCCGTGTACTAATAAATGTACAGGTTTCCAACTGTAGTTGGAAAGCAGAGCTCTTGTTCCTGTTTCTTGCAGAAACTGAATTGTACTCCTGAAATCCCATTCTAAGAGGCCAGTCATGCAATAATCCTTTCTGCCTTAACTCTCCTGTGCTATTAATGTAATTGTTTTCTCTTTCATAAATTTATTAAATATTTTGGAGCAAAATAGGATGGCACAATTAAGTTTTTATTTGGCCAGAATATAGGGATTTTCTTTCCAGATTAGGCCTATAATGTATATTACATATCTTAGACACTGCATACACTGCAATAACTATCGTTATTTACAGTAGGATCTGACTCAACTATTTTATGAAGAGCCAGTTACCAAACCCATGGGAGTATATATAATTGCAACATGCATGACTAGTTATTGCAACATGGTTAGTGGAGGAAAAATAGGAGTCAACTGGCATGTGAAACTTCCCCGTGTAGGAAAGCTTAGCACTGTTGTAAGATGGCCAGTTACACCTCCAGCCAGAAGATCATAGAGACATACCTATGAGTCTTCAACATGTTTTCATGTTTTGTTTTGTTTTGTTTTTTTCATGGGGAACTGAATACAGTTCCCCCAGAACCGTGTTTGAAGTTTTGGTGCCATATTCTGTACCAATAAATTGCAGGATGAAATCAAAGCTTAAGCTTTGTCACTTGAAAAATGCAATCAAAATGTCTTCTAGCTCTAAAACCTTTGGAAGTGTAGTTTAGGTTTGTTATATATAAAACAACAGCTGCCAAAACAAGGCATTCTTGATTTTTGCACTATTAGAATGAAATATAGTACCAAGTTGAGGATTTTTTTTTTATTCCAGTTAGCTATGTGTGTATAAAAGAACAATGCTTGCTCTGTTATCTTGCGTAGTTTTTAGTATGTTTCCTTTATTATTTCTGCTTTCCTTTATGCTGTTTTCAGAATTCTAAATAAACATCAGGACAATGTAAAATACTGTATGACTCCTAACCTTCACTTTCAGAAGATGATAGAGATTTCATGTCATGGCTGCTATAAAATGATGATTCATTGAAATTCAATTATATGTATGTTGTAACACTGATTTTTTTTATAGCTTTCTGCAGGCTTCTGCTAGAAGATTTATAGCATGTGCCATACTATTTTCCAGTCCTTCAATGTTTTAATGTTAAAAAGTTTCTGACCTTTAAAGAGCTAAATTTGAGGGGTTTATTAACACTTTGTCATTTTAGCTCATCATTGTTCCCATACTCATCACTCTTCCTCATCTGCAAGTACCTGCATGAGTGTGAAAATGGTAACCAAGGTCATTTTATTTCCAAATGTCCTTCACATACATATTTATAACTCTTCCAGAATGTTGGGAGATTTTCTCTGCACTACAGTGTTGTTCCATTCTTCTCTCTTGTGTGCTCCACTCATTCATACATCCTGAGGTATATTAGGTTCCCAGAGAAGTTCAGTAAGTGCAGTCACTCACTCCTTGTGCAGAAAGCAAAACCAGAGTGTGTGAGTAATGATCTGAAATGTACATACACATCTCATGGAGCCTTGTTTATAGCCTGTCCAGATTACACACTGCTTTTACATTCCAATTAATGTGATTGCCAAGAGGGCAGGTGTAACTTGGTGTAAATGTCTGTTACAGCTTAATGCTTGATGATTTAAGATGAAATTAAGAACTGTGTACATCTCAGAAGAAGAAAACAGCAGAATATAAATCAGTATAATATTCAAGCTAACAGTCCCTCACCTTTAGTAGCCTCTGGGCAACAATACTGAGTAACAGATGTAGACAACAACATATCATGTTCTCTCTGTCAAAAAGGTCTGTAATAAGGTCAACTTCCTATGGCTGAGTCACGGTGGTGAACCTCATTGAGCAATATGTTACATATTACCCATGAGTCACTGATTAAAGCCACTGCTATAGACACAAATAAATCAAATCTTTCCAATTTTAGTCACACTTGGGGCAAAGTAAAAACTTATATTGCTTGAACCTCAGTTTTTGTACTCCTACAAACCAGGAAGGGCTTAAGTGCAGCTTGAAGGAAATGATTGCAAGGAATAATATTACCTCAATTGATTCACATTAGTTTGTGTATCAGTGAACTAAGTGACACCAAGTACTCAGTTTTAATACAGTTTGTAGCAACAAACTTTTTTTAACAAGCAATGGAAACCTTTCCATGGCAGCGTATTGCCTATAGCCACTCAGAGCTCACATTTTCTTTAGAACTATTAACTTCAAGCCCATATTAAAAAACAAGGTGAAACTTCAACATCTCCTTTGACACACAAAACTTATCACTTCTCTGTAGTATTTTCCAGCATTCTTCCAAACAAGAGTTTTTGCTAATCATACACCTGTCTTCCAGTTTTGCCAAATAGACATATATTTGGAGATCTTTTTCTTCTTCTCTCCTCCCATAATGAAGGAACATTAATGGTATTTAAAATCCCTGGGAAGCCTGTAGATTTTAACCAAAATATTTTATTTAACTGCTCAACCTTTATTCCTCTTAAATACTTAAATCATTTGAATATAGATTTCATCCAGAGGAACATATTATACAGAGTACCATTGTTTACCTGCTAAAAAGAGGTGGCAATGGGCTTTCTTACTGGAATAAAGGACATTTCTTTAGCAGATGCACTACGAAAGCTGGTATAGAGAAACTGATACCTGATTATAGTTAATAATTTATTCTTGGTACTTGCTTTAAAGGGAAATTTGAAATATCTATTATTCAAAACCAAAGATTTTGCATAATTAAGGGAAGTTCTCCCCTAGAAGCCTGAATACAAATTCTGAGCATAGTCTTACTAAGAAGGTCCTGTTTCTTCAGTACTGGAGTTGATGTATGTCTGGTTCTGGATTTTCATGATGGCAGACTTTAACGGTCCAGACCTTCTGGGTCTGACTCTTAATTAAGGATATACTTGCTCAGGACATTTACTTATAAAACACAAGACTGAAAGACATAAGTTAAATTTTGACCACTGCACAAAGGGTCTGCTTCTACAGAGAGGCTGGAGAGAGACTACTGAGGGAGTGGAGGAAAGTTAGGTTCCAGTTTGAAGGTGGAACCCAACCCGGGGCAAGAAGAAGGAGAGACGCAGGAGGAGCAAATATGCAGAGATTCTCACATGTCCAAAAAGTAGGCTGGCTGTGGGAAATAAAAAAAAACACATTCCTTCACCCAATCCACCCCTCATTGACCTTGAACTCCTACATTCAACCCCACAGAGCCATACCCATGTTGACCATACCCATCTCCTTTTCATCCTACCAAGATTCCCACTGGCCCTTCTCAGCTCACT
The DNA here is from genome assembly GCA_013399115.1 of Anseranas semipalmata. NCBI lineage: Eukaryota > Metazoa > Chordata > Aves > Anseriformes > Anseranatidae > Anseranas > Anseranas semipalmata. The sequence continues at coordinate 61,296 of VXAA01007092.1, read as the reverse complement.
ATCCCAAACTCCCCATATGCCACTTCCACCACAAAATTGAATTTTCACCTCTAAGGATGAGGATACAAGAAAAACATTTATTCCTGAAACAGGAAATTTTCTTTAGTGCATGAAACCAGCAGACTTTCAGCTGGCTCCAAGCTAATTCACCTTTGGTGTAACCCAGTGAAAGCCTGTGGATTGCACTGGGAACAAACCTGCTTTCATGCGTTCACCTTGGAAAATTTAAAACATAATACAGAACATGTATTTTTTTTTTTTAATTCTGAATAATATCATTATAGCTAAGGCTAAGTCATAAGTTGTCAGATATTAATTTATTCTGTCAAAGAGCTATTTTGTTTTTCATTTATCTCCATCTATCTCATGGGATAACAACAAATTCTGGAATATGAGTTGGTACAGCTCCTAGTGCTTGGATTTATCCATTAAAAAAATACAAACTACAGTGGATAGTCCAATAATAAAACCCCAACTTCTCTACTGTTTTTGCAGCTCTGTAACTTGCTCGGTTCTTTCAGAGGGTTATGAAAGTTTCACAATTTGTGCCTTTCTTTTGTTTTTCAGCTATAGTCTTTGGTTTGGAATTTTATCACTGTTCAGAAACTGCTTTGCCACTTTTGCTATCAACCTATGTGTCATGTGTACATTTTTCATTTTGTCCTCCATTTCATCTTCTTGCTGTTCATCCTCCTTTTTCTTCAATATAAATATGCCAGTTTTCACTTCTTCCTTCTCCAGCTTTTCCATAAGGGAAGAGAGACTCGACTACACAGTTTTTCAAGAGCTGTCCAGAGGATAAAGAACTTGTTCAGAAAATGTGACCCAGTGAACGCAGAGCACTGGATATTTATTTTTATTTCTTTGCCCTTTTGTACCATTCTCCATCCGTGTGGAAGAAATGCATGTAAATATTTTTCTTCTCTTAAGTATTCTTTCCTGGTGACGTTTTGGTTCGTAAGCAGAGAGACCATATGTGTCAAACACTAATGTATACCACTTGTAGTCAGAGATATGTCCAACTGCAAGCATAATACCACAAAACTAAGATGCTGTCTGTGGAGTTTAAAGATCACCAAGAAATTTTCCCTCAAAGTGAAAAACTTTAACTCTGCCATGCTAATTAAAGTCTACACTAAGCAATTAGACAGAGCCTATATCTTCTTCAACTTCATTTCTTTATTCATGACTTATGCTGTTTTGGAACCTCTATGAGTTGCGAAGGAGTTTGTAAGCTTTTATAGATTCACAGAATTAAGGCCAAGAAACTGTGATAATAACCTAGTCTGATCTGTTGACCAGCAAGTGAGAAAGTAACTTACCAAGTGATTATTGTATCTCAAAGTTTCAGGTTGAGTTAGACCTTATCTTTCAGAAAAGCTGAAGACTTCACATAACAGTGAAATTACGCAATTAATTGGTAAATGTCTTCAAATATTAATAACCATCAGTACTGTGTGTTGGCGTTTCTTTTTTTTTTTCACATCTGGCCATACTTAAACGGCAAGAGAATGATTCCTGTGTATCATGCATGCATAAAATCAATTTTGTATTGCACACATATTACTTGTCAGGAGAAAAAAAATAAAAAAGGAAAGTAAAAAAAGTAAAAAGTGAAAAAAGAAAATACCTGAAAATATCAACAAAAGAGAAAACAAGAGGCAAATTCCTCATCAAATTTTGGCAAGTGACTACCAAGAAATCAGACCCAAAAATAATATAAAATAAAATAAAAAACATAGACTTAGGAGACAGAGTGGACAATAGTGATGGACACGATTACCCTAAACTAGGCCAAATTTGCCAGACAGTACAGCAGTTTGATGCCCAGCAAAATCTCACTTGCTGTAGGTGTCTGTTCTGTCATTGGAAAATCATTAATTAGTGCAGGAAGAAATAGGAAAAAAATTCACTAATGGAAAGCCATCCTGTAAAAAAGTATAGCTTTGAAATGGCAAGCTTGACATTGCTGCATATGAAAGTGCCATTGGTAACAGATGAACCTCCTTTTTTATCATTAAATCAGACTGTAGCTAACTGTTTCTCCTGTTGCTCATGTCTGGCAATTCTTTTTAAAGTGAATTCTTTTTAAAATTCTTTTTACCAGCACTCAAACTAGCTTTTATCATTTCAAATAATGATATGTCAGTGCCTTGCTTTGTGTACTCTTTACAGCTGCTTTCCTCAGGCTATTTCACTTGATAAATAGAACCATCAAAATCAAACATACATGCATGCAAACACATATTACTCAGCAAGTTTCGTTCTTATTCACAGCCCTTGCACAAGTGAAAGCTTACCAGATATGGCAATCTTTGGCCATTTTATTGTATTTTTTGTATTTTTTATTTTCTATTTCTTTCATTAGTTAAGTATATGATACAGGCACCCTTTTCTAATTAAACTTCTCTGATTTGTTTGATGATATTTGTTTTAGTTAATCTGCATTCTGATTGCTTTAAAATTGCTATGCTGTAACACTGCTCATGCTAACTTACACATGACTGTTTAAACTTCCATTTATTCAAAAATAATTGATTACTTGCACACTGAGATACAATAAAGTTAGTTAGATTGCATATTGTGTAAGCAGTTATACTGCAGTCAGTTGTAAATTGGTAAACACGAGGATTTTTTTTTTTTTTTTAATATTCAGCAGGTTTCCATTGCCCCACAAAACTCTGAAAGATTTATGTAGTTCTGAATGTGTGCAATGGGGATGAAGGGAAAGTTCGCATACTCCCTGACAGGGCAGAGCTCCCCATCTCCAAACACTGCTGTGTGAGTGATTTTGCAGCAACCTGTGGGTACCTCATTATGGCAGTAATTTTTTCAGTTCGTTCAACCTGCTGGATGTGCTGACTGCAACATCCTGACAGAACTGGTCCCGGTTAGCTTAAGGTCACTAAGAAGTCGTTCAACAGCAATAAAATTTGTATGTTATGGAGCTGCTCTGGTCAGCACTCTGTGTGAGAAAACAAAGCTCTAGCTAGTTAGGAAAGTGCTTCCACTTTTGTCCACTTGTCCATGGCACCTCACATGGCCAGAAGGGCAATGGGGAAGGAGAGTGGGCCACATGAGACAGGGAGAGCCCAGCACTACATTGCCACTGAAAAACTCCCTGTCAATTAGGCACCCTTGGGCCACAGGGCCCCAAGTGATGTATTGCTCAGGTAGCGTGACTTCAGAGACCCACAGTTTAGGATCCACCAGTGCCTCCTGCTCAAACAGTTGTGGCAAAAAAAAAGGTGACTTGCTGGAGGTACAGCCTTTACCCCAGTGTAAATATGTTGGTTTCTCTCTTGCTTTTCTTTTCCTTCTCATTCATTATCATTTCACATCACCTCGCTGCACTAATTCTCAACAGCTTCTCTTCTTTATGTTATAAAAGCTTGTAAGGCAAAGTCTCAGATCATGTCATCTGTGTTGAATTGTTTCTGTCATCTATTAGCCTTTAAATAATTCATGCCTTTCTGTATTTAGCTAAATCCTTTCTCCATCACATACAGCATTGCTTTCGTCTGTTTTGTCTCTTTTGTCTGACTTGCAGTAATATAATGCAGGACATTTAAAATAATTTATATTGATTTTTTTTCTTCAGCAATATATTCTTTCTGCTTCAACAGGCAGCAGCAGTGTTCCTTTTCCTACTAAAGCAGAACTTGCCATTGGCACTGTTATGAGAGACTGAAGAAAACGTTTTTTTGTCCTTGTTCTTTTTTACTTCTTGCCCTCAACGGTTGTATTAAAACACTGCAGATAGATGTCAGTTCAATGCCTACATGTTTCGAAATAAGTAAAAATGTTTCCAAAATACGTTTCCAAGATAATGTTTCCAAAATAAGTTTCCAAAATAAGTAAAAAGACATATTTATCAGCTTCTTTTGCAAAAGGCAAAGAGGGTGTTGTATTTTCTTTTTCTTTTTTTTTTTGGAAACAACGGGATTTGTCTGGAAGGTTACCCTTTACTTATGTCAGAGCTGATAACATGATTAATATGGTGTTTTCCACCCTAAAGAGTAACACATAGCTGATTAAAATAGTCAGATGACAAGAAGACATACATTTAGTGGCTACAGATCCAGGAGATTTCCATGTAACTGCTTGATTTCCCACCTACTTCCTCCTCCGTGATCCTGTGCAAATCACCATGCCCCTGATTCCCAAGGGGGGTTTAGGACAAACAAATGTTGCCCTTGCCACATTGTGAAAATGGCAGCCCCTTAAGCTCTAGGAGCTTGCCTTTAGGAATGGGAATTCACCAACCCCTGTGAAGTGCCCTAGCTTGTCCATTGTACCTTACACTGGGACCCAAAAACTTGATCTATAACTGGCAGAGTGGGAGCAAGGCTTAAACTTCCTATTTGGGAAGTAGAGGAGAGGAGCATGTCTGAAACACCCCATTTTGGCAGTACCCCAGTACAGCCCTGAAGCAGGCACCTAATGGCAAAATGAAACTTAGGGATCTAAACGCTCTCTTCTTGCCTCAAGTAGTTAAACTACCCTTTGAGTATCTTTCTTCAACACATAATTTTGCTAAATACTCTTTCTGCCTGCTGTCTTTGTCCAGTAAAAACTTTGTTAATGCATTCCAGTTGGTATCTAAATGAAAAAATTCTTCTTCTGTCTGAAAATGAGCCATTAAAAGGCAGTAAATTTGTGATATCTTTAGGCAAATTCTCTTTGAGATCAGGAAGTCTTAAAGGTGACCTAAAAAGGAGAAGAGATCTGTTTTGCTTTCTTTAATGCTTATTTATCATGTATAAAAGGTCTTCAAGAATTTTTTTCAAAGTAATTGAACTTTTTTTGTGCATTGTCTCCCTTTCAGATTAGAAATACTAGGTCCTCACTTTGTTCTCCAGGCTGCAGGAAACCTTGGCATCTTTGGAGAAAAATGTAAGAACTGGCTCACCCCAGGACACACTGATACATTAGCACTACTTCATTAGTAGTATCAATTATGATTCCTTTCAGACAGAACTTGGATAAGGTCCCAGACCTGCCACATGGGTAAAAGAGATTCATTTTCTTTTAAAGTTATAGAGGGAGTGCTGGACTCCCAGTTAAGCCTTGCTGGCGAATGGTCCTGCTGGCTTCAAGAAGCTTAGTGGGAGTGAGCTTAGAAGCTGCATTTAAAAGTCACTGTTGCCAACTGTGATAAAATTCTGCAATGTTCAGAAAGGAGGTTATTTTTGGTTTGTGCCCAGTGTACAGTAATCAAGCCTAACTAATGATTAACCATTGTTTTCTTGCGGTTAGTGGAAGTCACTCTCTCCCCTGCTGATTTCATAACATGTGCCCCTGGGTAAAAATCACCATGCTGGCAAACTTGCTAGTGCAACTCTCTTGAAAATATATTTCGTAGACTGACTGAAAAACCATGGACTTGTTATATGATCACAGCGTGTTCTTAGTAAATAAGAATATGCAAATATGCAATTTAGCATGAAATAGATCTAGTAGACCTGGCAGGCACTGCCTTTTTCTCACAATTATGATGTCTTCTATTGGCAATATAGGAGTTGCAATTATAGATAAAGAGTGTGTATATTATGAAGAAAAATCTCTCTAAACTGGTACTTCTTAACAGTACTGAACATCACTAAAATTGTGGGCCACGTGTTTTCTCCAACACATTTGAATTTCCTATGTTCACAATGAATTTGAACTAGATAAATAGATAAGTTAACTGTGTGACAGTGAGGGAAATGAAATGTTCCTCCCCTGGATTTCTATAGGAAGTCTAACACAAAGCTCTCAGCAGAGAGCTCACCAAGTGTAAGTGGTCCTGGAGGTCATATGCTTCGGTTAAATAAGGTACTATTCCTCCCAGTGCAGTAAATGTAATCATGTAAAAGGTCTTACTACAAGCTTAATCCTTTTGTTTGCTTTTTCAAACTATTAAAAATTGAAGTTTGGTCATTTATAATATTGCAAAAACATGAAGGTGTCTTAAATAAAATTGCTTTGCCTGTAAGTGGAGAAGTTAGGGCATATAGCCACTAAGTTACCACTTCAACTGATCGTGAACAAAAAAGCTCATTTGTGAGTGGATGACCAGACACAAGCCTAAAAGCAAAGGCTAGATTCAAAGGGCAGGCTTCACCTCACATAACTTCTTGCTGTCTCAAAGTGCAGGAGTATCTCCTTCTACTATCTATCTAGCCACAAAATGACGAGTGAAGAGAAATTGGCAACTCCAGAGGATGGTTTCCCTCCCCTATCTTAGAATAAGCTGAAACAAACTCTGGAGGTATCTCTTTCTCACTCTAGAGGGACCTGCAATTACTGTCCTAGGTAGACCCCCATCTTTTCCCAGTGGGATGAATCCTACCCAGCTTATCCAGATAATGCTACTGTCCTTAGAACACTCAGTTTGGAGGGAAACAAATCTTAAAACTGTCCTTAACACACATAGCTAGTACCCTGGTGGTATTACATTCTTGTACTTGTAATTTAATAATAATAATAATAATAAAATGGTAACAACTGTCTTTCAGGTAGTTATGTGCTTTCTTTCCAACTGAAATTGTGATTAAGTTTTGGCCTCCACATGAAGGATGAAATATGTTCCTTGGAAAGCCTGGTGGCCCCTGATGATTTTTTTTCTGTCTGAAGGAATTACAGAAGTACAGCATTGGATATAACATTTTGTATTTTTGTCTCATGAACCATGTTTGCAGTTTTACACTTTCTCTTGAAGTTATTGTTTCTGATCCTTATAAATGTTGAAAATTATTTTCAGCTGTTTTCACTAATATGGAAATCAATTTCAAAGAGGCTGTAACTCTAATCCAGCTCCTCACTCAGAGTACAGTGGTTTTGTATTTGCTACTCACAGCCCTTAAGTTCCACAAGCCACGTACCTAAGATGCTGTTCCAAGGCCCAGGAGCTAAAAAGATATGGCTTTCACCACATCCTGTATAGACAAATAAGTTTTTTATTGCTTCTAGGAGAGCTATTTCCCTTAACAAAAAGTGATACATGGGGAAAGTTCATGGGGAAAGATAACTGACAACTCTGTCAGCAATATATACTTTGGTGGATCTCCTTTAGGAGCACATACTCCTAAATTAATGCAGTATTAAGAAACTATTCAACATGGAATATGAAAACACACCTGTACCTTTGGATGGAATAACAATGACCTTCATGCTGTCTTGACTATGTGTAGCATTAAAATTATGGTGAATAACTGTAAAAACTCTGCCTAAATTCATATATATTTTCCTAATAATTTAGTAATGATTTCTGTAAATTTTCAAAAGCATTCAAGTGAAATAAACCCTTGAACTGTTCCTTTGCAATTAAAACATGTATTTTCCTTCCCTTCATTGTGCTCACACAACTAGGATTTTATTATCTTAAATGTATTTTCTCTTGTGTTTCCAAGACAAAAACATCCATTTAGAAATGAATGTAGTATGCAACAAAATGGTTTTGACGGGGCAATACAAGCATTGAATTGTTTTCTCTGAATAAAATTCTTCAGAATTTTAGCTCCCTCAGAGTCCTTTACTAGGAGGATGCTTACACATCGGATATTTTTGATACTTTCAAGCAAAAACAGCCATAGCTGGAAGTGCAGTACTAACAGTTTCCTAAGAGTACACCTTATAATTTCCTTTATTTGCAATATTACTTTAAAGCAATGAATTTGAAAATGAACTAACCCTGTATCAATCAAGCCAATATAACTCCAAGCAGCTTTCTAACCCTTTTACTTTTAGAAAACAAATTCCAGGAGAGAACAATTGCATAAAACTACACTGCTCATAACTGCTTATATCATTATCTATAAATTTATCCCCTGGAATATTTGTAAATAGTGTGGAGTTTAAAAATATTTGTAGCAATTTAGCAAACAGATTTAACACACTGAAATTCTACTTTTTATTATCCATCATTCCACATACAAAAATATTCCTCTCTCAGAATTTATCAATACTGAGGTTTGTTTTTGTGTTTGGCTGTTATTTGAAGGCAATAAAACTATTTACAAAGCACTTTAGCTGCTGTCAGTTAGTGTATCTACTTTGCCTTCAAGCTGGTGAATTGATTCTTCTCTGTTTCATTAGCTGCATGTGTTCTTCCTGTCCTTCTCCTGTGCCTAAACATTTCACAAACCCATGGCATGCCAACTTCCTACATCCTGATAGGGCTCATAGGCTGCCCAAGAATGTCACTGGGACCCAAGAAAGCATCAGCACAGCAATTAAGTTGTGGTTTTATGGTCTTCTGCATAGGCTATCTTTCAGCACATTGCCAAAAAATCATGCTGCACAGAAGGAAGTGTGTAAAGAATGATAATAGTAGCAGCAGCTGTTTTTATTCTAGATCACTATAAATAAAGGAAACCTCAGACTGACTTACCAAAACTTCTGTAAATTCAGTATTTACCAATCATAATACTATAAAAATAATCTATACCATCAGTTCATTTGAAAGAGTTGTTTATAGACAACTACATATATCATTGCTACACCACATTTCTCAAAGAATATTATTAATACCTACTGCAAAAGCTTATTCTCCCATAACTACCTATCCAGAAGATGTGGTAGTTTATCATTCATATGTTCTGCTTTAAAGAATAGGTGCCTGGGGGATTGTAACTGAGAATTAGAGCAATTAAGTGATGGTCACTGGCTTCTCTCTGTGTGTACAGGTGTCACCAGGCAAAGACGTCACAACTGGCATTAGCTGTTGACTGGCTGTCAGAGTTGGCAGGGGCTGTGAACTTGATTCTCAGGCTGTCACTGACGGAGCACATCAGCGTTGCTCGTGACTGCTGATGAATTATCAGGGTGCACTGGAAGTACCCTGTTGCTCTGTTGAGCAACTAAATTACCTAGACACTGCTGGAGAGAGATCAGCTCTCCAGCAACTAGGGGTGCTTCTCTATGTCAGCAGAGTATACCCCCCACCAGGGTAAACACCAACCTGCTGCTTTCCATCAGCAAAACAGAACTTTCTCCAAGAGTGGAAGGCTGTTCAGCAAGAAGACAGTCAAGGCTGAATAAACAATGTTCTTACCATATCCACTGTCCATGATGCACTTTTGATTGTAATCATTTATTTCATCTCATTGCTGGAGAGAAGCACAAGCACATTTATCATCTTTCTTCACTTGTACTGTTGTTATTCCCTGATCCAGTGTTAGAGTCCTTTATATTTAAGGCAGAGTTAGCCTTGCATCACCTATATAGATGAAAGTAAGAAAGTCATTCACAAGCACAAGAAACACTCCAAATTATGATTGATGTGAACTACTGTCATTAATCAAAAGCTACTTAAATAAAATTGAATACATCCCAGGGTGCTGAGAGAGATGGCTGATGTGGTTGCCGAACCGCTCTCCATCATATTTGAAAAATCATGGCTGTCGGGTGAAGTCCCTGGCGACTGGAAAAAAGGAAACATTACTCCCATTTTTAAGAAAGGGAGGAAGGAAGACCCGGGAAATTACAGACCGGTTAGCCTCACCTCTGTGCCTGGGAAGATCATGGAGCAGATCCTCCTGGAAGACATGCTAAGGCATGTACGGGATAAAGAGGTGATCAGGGACAGCCAGCACGGCTTCACCAGAGGCAGATCTTGCCTAACCAATCTGGTGGCCTTCTATGATGGAGTGACGGCATCGGTGGACAAAGGAAGGGCGACGGACGTCATCTACCTCGACTTGAGCAAAGCCTTTGACATGGTCCCTCACCACATTCTTCTCTCTAAATTGGAGAGGTATGGATTTGAAGGATGGACTGTTAGGTGGATTAGGAATTGGTTGGCTGGTCGCAGCCAAAGGGTTGTCGTCAATGGTTCTATGTCTGGGTGGAGGCCGGTCACAAGCGGTGTCCCTCAGGGGTCGGTCTTGGGACCGGTGCTCTTCAACATTTTTATTAATGACATAGACGACGGAATCGAGTGCACCCTCAGCAAGTTTGCGGACGACACCAAGCTGAGCGGTGCAGTTGATACCATAGAGGGAAGGGATGCCATCCAGAGGGACCTGGACAGGCTGGAGAAGTGGGCCCAAGAGAACCTAATGAGGTTCAACAAGGCCAAGTGCAAGGTGATGCACTTGGGCTGGGGCAATCCCAGGTACTTATACAGACTGGGAGAAGAAGAACTCGAGAGCAGCCCTGCGGAGAAGGACTTGGGGGTCCTGCTGGACGAGAAGCTGGACATGAGCCGGCAGTGCGCGCTTGCGGCCCGGAAGGCCAACTATGTCCTGGGCTGCATTAAAAAAGGGGTGGCCAGCAGGGAGAGGGAGGTGATTGTCCCCCTCTACTCTGCTCTGGTGAGACCCCACCTGGAATACTGCGTGCAGGCCTGGGGCCCCCAGCACAAGAAGGATGTGGGGCTCTTGGAACGGGTCCAGAGGAGGGCCACTAAGATGATCAGAGGGCTGGAACACCTCTCCTATGAAGAAAGGTTGAGGGAACTGGGCTTGTTTAGCTTGGAGAAGAGAAGGCTCCGGGGAGACCTCATTGCGGCCTTCCAGTACCTGAAGGGAGCGTATAAACAGGAGGGGGAACGCCTGTTCACACACGTTGATAGTGATAGGACAAGGGGAAATGGTTTCAAACTAAGACAGGGGAGATTTAGGTTGGATATTAGGAGGAAGTTTTTCACTCAGAGGGTGGTGAGGCACTGGAACAGGTTGCCCAGAGAGGTTGTGGATGCCCCATCCCTGGAGGCATTCAAGGCCAGGCTGGATGTGGCGCTGGGCAGCCTGCTCTAGTAGTTGGCAACCCTGCCCAGAGCAGGGGGGGTGAAACTAGATGATCTTTAAGGTCCTTTTCAACCTATGCCGTTCTATGAAATTGTGTTACAAATCTAAATGGGATATAATGAAGCTCATAAGTTTCTGTAAAATATCCTAATAAAAAGGGGAAAAAAAAAAAGCAAAAAGTAATAAATTATTTTGCAATGATAACAATAAAAACAGTTATAGTAATAAACAGAAGGACAGATGGTAGCTTCTAGGAAACTTAAGAAGGTGAAACTTCTTTCTCATCAGTATGCAGGACTGCATACTGATGAGACATACTGAAGACAGGAAAAGATTTCTTTCTGAGCTGTGCTAATTCACTGCAAACAGAAGTTTAGCCTCAGCTAATATGCACACACTTCAAACAAATAGGTCAGTAGCAAGGCCAGAAACACCAGCTGTTTTCAGAGAGGAATTGTCCAAAGCTGTAGAACAAAATCCCAGCTGGACTATTTTGAGACCACAACATCATGAAGAAGAAAACTCCTAGGTTTGTTCTGTTAAATTAAACAGGAAGGGTAAAGTTTCTAGTGCCTTTTTCTCTAGTTCTCCTCTAAGAAAACTTATTCAATAACTTTGGGAGGGAAGAGATGAGAAATATACTGCAGATAAGATCTTCAGCTGGAGAAGTCAGTATCATTTTTTTCACCTAGGCAATTCTGCTGATTCACCCCAGGATCTCATTCTCTGAGTTTGAGCAAAGCTGATGAAAACCCTTCAGAGTCTTTCTCCATTAGACTGACATCTCTGTCAGACCCTTTCTTCACCTCCCCTTCCCTTCTGCTTTTCCTTATTTCTCTGCACAACTGAATTTTAGATATGAAATCCTAACTATGGCTTAAAACCAGCTACCGAGACACTGCTCTGTCCTCAGCTTGCAGAGCTCTGGGGATAGCTCTCAGCAGCCATACTGCAGCTGACTGAGGAAAGAGACCTGCTGGCCTGCTGGCCTGGAGGTGTCGGTGCAAAGTCTGTAGATGTCTGTCACTTCTAGCACATGATCCTGGGATGCAAAGTTTAGGAAGAAAGAAAATAGATGTATAGAGGAAAGGATGTGAGAAAAGCATAAAATACTCTTGTTTCTTGCTCTTGACAGTCTGATTCAGCAGGTTCTGTTGTTTAAAATCAACTACTAAAGATCACTGGGGCAGCTGTAATAATTTGTGATAACTAGCTTTTCGGTTTACACAGAGGGTTAAGCTGAGGGTGGCTATGGACACCAATATGTCTGGGTCCTGAGCATTGACAGATTCCACTAAGAGGCTGTGGGAGAGAGAGCTTTATTACTTCCAAAATGTCACATTCATAAAAAGTAACCTATAAAATGTACACAAGGAAGAGGAAGGGCTTTTCCAAACTTCATCACTTCTGTTTAGTAAGGAGAGGTGTGACATGTTCTTCAACTAAGGCAGTAAAGGATATTACCAAGAACACAGTTGTGGCTTTAAGCCAGCCTGCAGTCCTGCTACCACAATCGTATGTCCTGAATTAACTGTGCAAACAGATACATGCCCACATTGAAGACTACTCCTATCATCAAGGACAAGTGTATAATTCTATCATATAGCATCTGATTATCTGAGAAGATGACACAAACATGCTGTTGGAGATTTCATTTAGACACACAAGCTCTTGTACAAATAACTTGAAACTTATCAATTGGATGGAAAAATTGTGTATTTTTTAACTCTAAAATACTGTGTTGTTTCAATTGCATTGTTCTCTTTTGTGCCATGAAATAAAGATATAAGAAGCGTTATCCTAAGTTTGAAACCATATTTCAGATTTTCAAGTTTTTTATTTATAATCAACTTGGCATTTATAGTTTCATTTTCACATGAATGGAAATGCGATTCACTAAAAAGGAATCTAAAAGCAAGCAAAGCTTTCGCATTTCCCTTTTGCAATTTGTGATAGTCACAGGTTAAATATCATAGTAACTTCTGATAGCAATTTTTTGCTTGTAATGAGCTCCTAGTTTCAGACTTCCACTGTTTTTTGAACCTTGCATATCTGTTTCAGTTCAGACATCACCTTTATCAGAATGTGGCTGAATATTGTGATAAGAAATAGGACTGAGTAAATATACTCTCTCCAGAAGATCAGAGACAATTATGCTTATGGTGAACAGGTAATCCAGTCTGCCAGAAGGAGTTGAATAGAATAGAATAGAATAGAATAGAATAGAATAGAATAGAATAGAATAGTTCAGTTGGAAGGGACCTTCAAAGATCATCTAGCCCAACTGCCTGACCTCTTCAGGGCTAACCATAAGTTAAAGCATATTATTGAGAGCATTGTCCAAACATCTCTTGAACATTGATAGGCATGGGGCATCAATCACCTCTCTAGCAAGCCTGCTCCAGTGTTTGATCACCCTCATGGTAAAGAAATTTTTCCTTATATCTAGTCTGAACCTCCCCTGGTGCAACTTTGTGCTGTTCCTGCGAATCTTGTCATCAGTTCCCAGGGAGTAGACCGGCACCTCCCTCTCCGCTTCCCCTTCTCAGGAAGTTGCAGGGAGCAATGAGGTCACCTCCCAGCCTCCTCTTCTCCAGATGAGACAACCCAAGTGTCCNCACCCTCATGGTAAAGAAATTTTTCCTTATATCTAGTCTGAACCTCCCCTGGTGCAACTTTGTGCTGTTCCTGAGAATCTTGTCATCAGTTCCCAGGGAGTAGACCGGCACCTCCCTCTCCGCTTCCCCTTCTCAGGAAGTTGCAGGGAGCAATGAGGTCACCTCCCAGCCTCCTCTTCTCCAGATGAGACAACCCAAGTGTCCTTAGCCTCTCCTCACAGGACATGCCTTCCAGCCTTTGTACCAGCTTGGTTGGCCTCCTCTGGACACATTGAAGTACATTCACAGAATCATAGAATCATAGAATCATAGAATCACAGAATCACAGAATGGCTTGGGTTGGAAGGGACCTTAAAGATCATCTAGTTCCAAACCCGGGGTCGTAGGCAAGGATGCCACCCACTAGATCAGGTTACCCAGGGCCCCATCCAGCCTGGCCTTGAACACCTCCAGGGATGGGGCACCCACAACTTCTCTGGGCAACCTCTTCCAGTGCCTCACCACCCTCACAGTGAAGAATTTCTTCCTAATATCTAGTCTAAATCTATCCTCTTTTAGTTTAAAACCATTGCCCCTTGTCCTATCATTATCCATGCGAGTAAAGAGTCCCTCTCCATCTTTTTTATAAGACCCCTTTAAGTATTGAAAAGCCACAATGAGGTCTCCCCAGAGCCTTCTCTTCTCCAGGCTGAACATCCCCAGCTCTCTCAGCCTTTCTTCACAGGAGAGGTGCTCCAGCCCTCTGATCATCTTTGTGGCCCTCCTCTGGACACATTCTAACAGGTCCATATCTTTCTTGAGCTTGTACCTTAACAACCTTTTTATATTGTGGAGCCCAGAACTACATGCAATATTCAAGGTGAGGCCACACCTATGCTAAATATCGCATGAGAATCCCCTCTTTTGACCGGCTGGCTATGCTGTGTTTAATGCATCCTAAAATGCAGTTTGCCCTCAGCTGCCAGGGTACACTGCTGGCTCATGTTGAGCCTGCTCTCAACTAGCACCCCTAGATCCCTTTCTGCTGAGCTGCCACTCATTTCCCAGTCTGTACCAGTGTCCGGCATTACTCCATCCCAGGTGCAGAACCCAGCATTTTTCTTTGTCGAACTTCACGCCATTGCTAATTGCCCAGTGCTCCCATCTCTCCCTCTGCAACACCTCTTGTCCCTCCAGGAACTCAACAGCATCTCCAAGTTTAGTATCTTTGGCAAACCTGCTGAGGATGCATTCCACTCGTGCATCCAGACCATTGACAAAAATGTTAAATGGGACTGTCCCTAGAATTAAGCCCTGGGGAACACCACTGGTGACCGTCCACCAGCCAGATGTAGCCTCATTCACTACAACCCTTTGAGCTCTACTGTAGAACCAGTTCATCACCCAGTGTAGCATGAACCTGTTTATCTCACAGTTGGACAATTTGTCCAGAAGGATGCCATGAGGGACAGTCTCAAGGCCTTACTGATATCCAGAAAGATTATATCTGCCGCCTTCCTTTCATCCTCCAAGTGGGTGACCTTATCATAGAATGAGATCAAATTATTAAGGCAGGACTTTTCCTCGATGAACCCATGTTGACAATGCCTGATAACAGCTTTGTTCTTTAGATGTCTTTCGATATCCTCCAGGACAATCTTCTCCATAACCTTTCCAGGGACTGAGGTTAGACTAATAGGACTAAAAAGTTGCGGGTTTACACAGGGGACTAAACACAGATTACAATTTTCCCTAGAAAAGAAGGATATTTGCAAAAGGTTTGTGCTTTTATGAAAAACTTATTAATTTGGGTATACTATAATTTTAAATGACAACAAGATACATACGGATCCCTTCAGTATGCATACTGTTCATCAGTGGTATAATGCTGCATTTGGATATGAGTGTTTAGCACCTACCGAACAGCAGATAGGAACTACCAATCCTCTTTGTATGTGCAGTGTACTGGGAAAAGTAATTGGGAAGAAAGTGGATGTTTTGACTTTGTATCACCAACAACTTTTTAAAAACTTTAGTTAATTTAATCTACATTACATCCCAGTTATTATGCTTGTCATGTTTCTGTTGACATAAAAGACCCAGCCAGCTATTTTACACAAAGGTTATACATAATTCCTTCTGTTAAAGTGATTGTTGATATTATAAATGAGGACTCAGAAACCATGACAGCAGATTGAAAGTGTGCTAAGGATCTAAGGATGCATTCCTGGGATAGTACTGGATATGGCAAATTAAAGAAAAAAAAAAAAATAGAGTAAGGTAAGGAGTGGGAATAATTTGCTTTTTGCTCCATGACCAAAGTTCTTCAAAACATTGCCTTCGTTTTGGCAAGAACCAAATGTCCAAATGCACTATAATGCATCTTCTGAAGTACTAAAGGTTTCTTTGAGGAACAAAAATGCAATGTATTAGCAGAGGCAGTTTTTCTTCTATTCTGAGGGATTGAAAATAGCATTACTAGAAATATGTAAATCACCCTTCAATGCCCATGTAGCACAAATGATGATAAACTCATTGCTGCAAAATTGATCCTTACCCCACCAGTGGCCTCACTTTTTTGAAGGCTTATAAGGTACAACTGAGCAACAGTAGTGCTTTGAGAACCTGTGCTGTTCGGATTGCTCATTAGCACCTATTTGGAGAGAGCCACTCAATCTGAAAATTTAAGTGATTCTTTGCCTACCTATGAGGTTTGTTTTTATGTCAGTCAACAGCTGAAATGCCAGAAACAAAAGAATTAATGTGAGTAGGTCTCCTGGTTTTAGCTGGGATAGAGTTAATTTTCCTCCTAGTAGCTGGCATGGTGCTGTGTTTTGGATTCAGGATGAGAACAATACTGATAACACACCGATGTTTAGTTGTTGCAGAGCAGTGCTTACACAGAGCCAAGGACTTTTCAGCTTCTCATACCGCCCTGCCAGCAAGGAGGCTGGGGGTGCACAGGGAGCTGGGAGGGGACAGAACCAGGACAGCTGACCCAAAGTGGCCACAGTGATGTCCCGTACCATATGACGTCATGCTAAACAACGGATATGGGGTGGCTGGCCAGGGCCGGGGGGGGAACGGGCTGGGCATCTGTCAGTGGGTGGTGAGCAATTGCAGTGTGCATCACTTGTTTTGTACATTCCATTATTATTATCATCATTATTATTATTATTTCCCTTCCTTTTCTGTCCTATTAAACTGTCTTTATCTCAACCCATGAGGTTTTACTTTTTTTCCTTCCCAGTTCTCTCCCCCATCCCACTGAGGGGGGGAGCGAATGGCTGCGTGGTGCTTAGCTGCCTGCTGGGTCAAACCACAACAGTAGGTTTACGGAATGATAAGAGAGAGAGAGAGAGAGAGAGAGAGAGAGAGAGAGAGAGAGGAAGGTCAGTGCCACTTACTCCATTTCTTTCTCAATTATCTTGAAAGAAATACCAAATGCCATCAACCTTTTATGAGTCTAGCAGAAAGAAGGAAATGAGCATGTAACATTACGTCTGCATGTAGTCCAACCGGTTGAATTGTGTAGTTTCTCTCTAACCCACTGAACACTGAAAAGACTAGAAGAGTAAAATATAGACATGTGCACTGAAAATCTTTATTTTCTAACATAGCTCTGCCTATCCCATGATTAGTTGACACTGTTTAATGTTTCATATATCTTGTGTGTTTAAACTGAAACAGCCTAAGGAAGCAACACGCACTTCACCAACAAAGGCATGTTCTTCACTGAAAGAAAGAATTGGGCAAGGGTTAGAGAAAATGACATAGCAGAAAAAAGGAAAATTGTAAACTATGCATGTTTAAGCTGGACCGAATACCCTTCCAATCTGCAATCCACTTAGTCATATTTGCAAGTACTTTCATAAGTATTAATATTCGGTTCACTGCTTTTGTGCATTTTGAAGTATCCTTTTTTAACCATGGGTCCTTAGAGCTTATAAACTGATTCAGTCTGTGTAATCCACCTGGAGTCTATGAAATAATTCTCTTGGACATTTTTTTATATAAGTTTTTCTTTGGACACTCAATCTTGAGTTTGATGGCAGACATGGCTAAACTCTTACTTTTTTCTGCATATTCAGTTCCTTTTATCTGAGTATGTTAACTGCCTTCCTTCTTTAATGGAAACTGTCTCAGTCATTTCCATTTTTAGGTTTAGACATCATAAGATCTACACATTGATTTTCTGAAATACATCTACAATGACAGCAACTGACATATTGTTTATACTACCTGCTCATTAAAATGTATAAGGACACAGAAGCCTTACAAACTTAATAGCTTATCTGGAGTGTTCAAATAAGCATCTAAAAATATGGAGGGTTTTCTGAGCTGCCACATTTTCTTGCACCTAGAGGTAATAAATCCCAGATGACTGACCTTTCCCATCAGACCTCTCCCATTCACATTGGCTGCAGTGAACCCAAAAGAGAAAGTATCTTAATATTTGCTCATTTCTAAGTGTTACAAGAAAAAATGTGGTTGAAAAACATTTTGAATCACAATGGTGAATGAAGTCAATACAAGCCTACAAATAAGCAGTGATTTAACATACTTGTACAAGAGGCAGTTCAAGTGTTTCACAGAATACTTGTACATGATCCCAGATTTCACTGGTACATAATCACAGATCATTGTAAAAAGTATTTTCTCCCCATAATAGATACTCTGAGTTCTTATTCAAACAGAGTCATGTAGTTCATGTCTTTTACACATGGCTTTGAAACAAGTACAAGTGAATAATTCTACCATACAGTGTTTGCTCCATTTTATTTCTTTTCAAGTTGTCTGGTAGCTCAGAAAACTACACTATTATTTGGATGATTTGTTGTCATTGCAATGAATTGTTTTAAAGGCAAAAGATTTAAAACTTTTTTTAGCTATGTTTTAAAACGGTAAGAAATAATAATGGCTTTATTAAAATGATGAATTTTGTAATGGTCTGTTTTTATATATCATTTCCCTCCAAACAGTGAAATCTCTGTTCACTGGCCAGTTATTGAAGTAAATCGGAGTTTGTTTAATTTGCAGTTACAGACTGTCCAGGGAAGGTGAGATTCATGCAACTTAATTTTAGACATCCCAAAACTCAGCACCTAATTTCAGTTAAATCCACTCTAACTAGTTGCAAAAGACAGACACTTCCAAAGGGTGATTCATACTATTCCAAAATAGCCAGCTTCTAAATTTTTGTATTTTTTTCCATTTGTTCAAAAACAACATATGTTGCGTTACTTATTGGCATGCCAAAGATTTTTTTACTTGGGACTTGTGCCAATCTGTATACTGGTGAAAAATTTTGTGCATTAAAAATGTACAAAATCAACATTTTTTATTGATTAAATGAAGCCTTTCAGATACAGAATACATAGGAAAAAATTGCACATAAAAATATCTTATTAAATAGAGACAGTATTGCCTATATTGAACAAAATGACAAACTGATTCTGGGCATTATGAAGTTATTCGGAAATATTTAGGTGCTAAATATGTGCTTACCTGTTTTTTCAAAGTGAGCTAGATGCTCACCATCTACTGAAACTCTTAGGTATGTGGTATTTAACCTGTTCAATGCACCGAAAAACAAAAAATCCTAGCTGCCACTCCAGTCTGTGAAGTCTCCTGTGCACATTAAACTCATACCATTAGTGCCTGTCTTGCTGGTCCCAGTTGTGACAGACACACTGTGTGTAGGTGCAGCATCACAGCAGCCTTTAATCTGCCTTGGGAAGCAGATAGGCTGTGGGTGGTTCACACAACTGCTAATCTACAGAGCAGTCTTAATAGGGTTGCATTTGGAAAAGTTCAGTTTCATTTTGCAGATTCAATTTGCATGATAACTACACAGCTTTTAGTCACTGAACCATCTCCAAGTAACATTACTGGCCTTTCAACCACCAGTTTGTATGTGGTGACATAGAAACAAAGAGACTGGAGACTGGAGATTACAGACCGGGTGCCCACCGGACAAAAAGGTAGAACAGATGTCTGGAATGTTTTTGGGTTTTTTTTTTGATCGTCATGGCATTTTAGTTCATTTTTACAAACAATGATGCACTTCTTAGAGCTTAAATCTCTAAAATCAAATTTTATGTTTTCAAATTTCACAGCTGGTCTCCCTAGATCCAACTATGCTGTACAATATTAAAGGGAAATGCTTTCTCTAACTAATATTACTAATGACAAATATTGGCTGAAGGCCCAAGCACAATACTAAGCAGAAAGATCTGTTCCAGGTCCTGAGGTCTAACAGCCACTGGCAGTCAGCGCTAAATTACCATCACCTTTGGAGTAGACACAATAACAGACATATCATAGGCTTGAAGAGCAGTCTGGGGAAGACTCTGTAACCACTTCTTCATGGGCAAAGGCAAGATAGAGACAAAATAAGAAAGAAGCAGCCACACAGTGTATTGCTTGGCCTTGTAAAGTGTATGTTTTGGAGTATCTCTTCTGAGGAATATTATTTCAACAGCATGGTCAGCATTTCAACAGCTTATGTGGAATGAGTTGTACGGAAGGAAGATGGAGAAGGAGGTAGGACTAGAAGGCTATAACTGGAAGCCACAAAGGAAATTGTTGTACAGAAAACAGAGGCAAGAGGCGCTGAAAGATTTTAAGACAACCAATTAGCTAAAATCCTGTTATGTTCAGCTTTGTTCAAACTTACCACAGTGAAGTTAATTGTGCCAAGACAAATTAATAAAATTTTGGTTTTGGTCTTTCAAAACCTCATCATATGAGGTTTAATTTTGAAAAACCAAATCCAAAGCTGTTTTGGACTTGCTTCTCTCTTCATCCCACTACCAGCGGGAATACCAGAGATGGAAACTTATTTGGTGTAAGTGTTGGGTTTTTGTCTGTGTTCATAGTCATCAAAACAGAGTAACTGGAGTTATAAGAGCAGACGTTCCGCAAAATGCTTGTTGCAAAACTACGAACTTCTTGCTTCCAGGTTATATTCTTATTTTATGTGCCACAAATTGAACAGGAAAGGGTACTTGGCTCAGCAGAAAGCAACTAGTTCACTGCTGGTATTTTTAGAACCTTTCCCCCACAACTGTCTCACAATACATGCACCTCTTAATACCTGCCTAATGGTTACACAAATTGCACTCCAATGAAAAATCAAGCCTTGTGATAAGAACATTAATCAAAAATGCAGCACACTTCTAAGACCCTGGATACATTTTCTGATTTCTAGCAGAGAAATATTATTCTTGTTCTTGGAAACCCTGGTATAAACACAACTCTATATATATACAAATTGTAGTGTAGCCATTTGACTTTTCCTTCCTTTCTCTTCATAGCCTTCCTGATGCTGGTTACAGCTCAAAGGTTACAGAAATCCATTAATTGCAAGTGCTAAAGATAACTTATTTAACAAATAAATACAAATGACATTTTGCAATGCCAACGAGCAGTAAAATTTCATTCACATGTCCTATATAGCAAATTTAATTACAACTTTCTCACCAAGATAATGACAATTTAAAACAAATATGGTTTTATAACACTGAGATGTCTTCAGGATAGATGCAGATATTCTTGTTTGTAACTAGTAGAGGATTTAGGTAACTGTTCAAATTGCAATGCAAAATCAGGCAGCAGCCTGACTGCACTGAATTTTCTTCTATTTTCAAAGTGTCCATACTGATTACACTTTACTATAGAAAATGAGTGATGGCACCATCCTCCTCCTTTAAAGAAAAAGAATGAACACTACTCAGTTCTTGGGAAGGACCATTATTTAGGGCTGTTACCAGGAGGAGTGTTTGTAAGTCCCTATCGAAAGCGACAGCCCTGAAAATGCCCAGGAAAAAAAAAAAAAACTCCCCATCCTCAGCATTTCCCATTGACTTGCACCAGACAGATTAATGCATTGGTCATTTTCAGTCCCATCCTGAATATGAATAACAAGGACACAAAGGATAGATTAGCATACATATTTTAGTGTATAGAACAATAATACGTGTTAAAATGGCAAGTAACCAAACTGAAGAGAGAGATTATGACATGTTGCCACATAAATAAACAAAATTGCTAGTTTCTACATATTCCAGTGTTCCACCTGAAAGTGTCAAGATTTTAACTAAGCCATCTGAAGGGTCTAAGATGGAGGATACACGGCAGTACAGAAGTTCTTGGTAAACATCTAAGCTACTTACAGAAGGTTTTGATCCTCTGCTGTTAGTGGTGCCAGAGTGAAAGTTTGTTTGGCCTATGTCTTTCTGTAGAACTGGTCAGATTCCCAAGTGAAGAGTATATCAGCCAGGGTTAAAGGGGAAATGACAACACTGCCATAGGGAGAGACAGGAAAAGCAAATGGAATTGCTTTTTTTTAATCTGATAGACACATAAGTGTGTAGGACAGAGCAAGGAAGGCTATTGCAGTGCTTTTTGCTCACTTCTGTGATAGTGGGCACCCTTCTGGGAAATTAGGGATAGAAAACAGACAAGACATATCCATTTCTATATTATGCTGGAAAAGAGGATTTTAAGTACTTCTTCTTCCTTTGGCTTAAGTAGTTGATGTGACGTTATCACAGAAGGAATAAAGGAAAGCTTTTCTTACAGAGAAAAGGGTCTCTTGATCATTTTGGAAGGATTAGAACATGGTACTGTTAAAACTCAAAATATGACTGAAGCCTGTGCTCAAACAACATTTGAGGAATAAAACTCTATTTAAACTAGTCATGGATCTCATTTGACAAGTTTTTCAGACAGCAGTGGATCACAGCATTGCTAACCAAGGAGTAATCCTGCTCTGCTTTTATAAATCTCACAAACATTAACATTTGCAGTGTGGCAGAAATAAGACAGATACCTGTTCAGAAAGTGAACCTTTGCTCTGACTTCTTTTCCATCTGTAGCTGATTTTATAACACTGGCCATTTTTTTCTTAATTGCCAAAACTAAGTACATGTTTCAAAAGAAAAGCCTTTGAAAAAGAAAGCCTACACATAACTGTGTCACCTGTAAAAATTTAGGTCAGAAAATAGTATTTAGACACTGTTTCCCAAATTCCTCTGGATACTTAGAGAGACACGTTGTGTACAAACACCCTTTTTCTTTATTCACATCTGAATTTAAAGATTATTACCTCATGTTTCTTGACAAAGGAGTCAGTGTTTTGTATTTTTCCCTTCCTCCCTATGTTACTTGCACTAATCTTAACAATGAAGAAGCTATATTTTTTCAATAGATTAAGAGAATTTCTAATCAAAGAATCTTTCTATTCAAGTTTCTTTTTGGCATATTTCAGCGTCAGCTGTATTTAAAATCTAACAGAGAACTTGTTTATGGAAGAAGTACCAGGAGGGAGAGGTTTTGGCTTGGAGTTTCAGGGTTCTTGGTACATAGAAGCTTGGCTAGAGTTGTGGAAAAGTAAAGGCAGTACAAAGACATTCCTGGACCTCTTTCAAAAACAGTTGCTATTAGTCATCTGGGACAAGGAGTTGAGGATTCATAGGGTAGGTTTTTGGTCAGACAATTTGGGATTGTTCAATAATTAACAGTCAGCAAATTCTAAGCCAGTTATTACATTGCTTACATTAAGAGGTTTTGTGCTAAATTATGTGCTGCTCATCATATCCTAAGGTGCCAAGCATCATGTGCTCCTATGTAGTTGCCAAAATCCCGATTCCTTTCCTTGTTGGAACCACTTGTCAGTGGTCTCATTTTGCCACACAGACATGGAAAGTCAAAATGTGGCCTTGTCCAGCCTTAAGACTTGGCTGTAGAGGGGAGGAGCCTTGGTGAGAAAATGCAAAGGCCCAGCAGATGGTAACTTTATCTAGGGCTTCTTGCAAGACTATTTTCTTTGGTATGCAAAGGTATTCAGGCATGTCAGCAGGTCATGCAGCCTTTTTGTGTACTCACTACAGTACTATGGTGACTTGGCCTTTTCTTTGGCAGTTGCAAGGCTGGAAGAAGAGCAAGTCTTTCTAATGCTTGGAGCCTGAAAGGTTCTCATAAACCTTCACTTATATAATAAAAAATCCTTGATTTTTTTGTGTGTGTCTTCTTTTAAATAACACTGAAAATAAAGACCACCTTTGATGCATATTTACTGTGTTCATTAGCAATGACAGAAGGCATTTTCCTTACAAACTTGATTTAATTATTACCTGGTAAATAATAGGGGGGGCTTATCATTATTAATTAAAGATTGACAGCTGGTTTTCTTACCACAGAGCTTTCATCTCAAAATCAAATTTAAAGAAAGGATGTTATTTTGAAGGTCATACTTAATGTCAGTAATATTATACTTACAGCAGGTTACGTGTGGAACAAGCTTCCAGATTGCTACTAACATTCTTCATAATGACGATAATTCCACCAAAAAGTTCTTTGTAAATGAAAAGGGAAAATAAAGCAGATGATTGATACAGAGAGATTAGAAGACTGCAACAATTAATGAGGCTAAAATATGCTTGATTTCTTGAAAGAATGAAGGGAAACAAGGACTTCTTTGAGAAGTAGACAGAAAAAACAAGGTGTGAATTGCATGATGTGGTTAATCAAAATAAAGTACAGATCACAAGTGAGGATGCTCAAGGACTGAAAGAATTACCTAACAGAGAAAGAAGGGAGTCTGGAATCATCAGTTAAGGGTTTTGTAAACATAAATCTTCACCTGAGAAAATTATAGAATCATAGAATTGTTTGTGTTGGAAGGGACCTTAAAGACCATCTAGTTCCACCCCTCCTGCCATGGGCAGGGACACCTCCCACTAGACCAGGTTGCCCAAAGCCCCGTCCAACCTGGCCTTGAACACTTCCAGGGATGGGGCATCCACAGCTTCTCTGGGCAGCCTGTTCCAGTGCCTCACCACCCTCTCAGTAATGAATGTCTTCCTAATATCTAATTTAAATCTCCCCTCTCTTTCAATTTAAAACCATTCCCCTTTGTTCTATCACTACACTCCCTGACAAAAAAGTCCCTCTCCTGCTTTCTTGTAGGCCCCCTTTAGGTACTGGAAGGCCACTATAAGATCTCCCCAGAGCCTTCTTTTCTCCAGGATGAACAAAAAAAAAAAAAAGTTTAGGAAAGGCCTAGTTTGCACTTCCTCATCTCTTCGGGTTTTTTAAGTTGCAAACACAGGCAGTCAGACAATGCAGATGCAGGCAGCTTTAGACAGCTCAAGAGAAAAGAATTTTGATAAGGAAACAAAGAAAATAAAGAGGAAAATTGAGTAAAGCTCAGGTTGACTTAAGGAGATGCTACATAAACACTCATAAACGATTTGGATGTAGGACTAGAAGGTGTTTTGATTAAGTTTGCTGTCAATACTAAAGTGGGAGGAGCTGTTGACTCTGTCAAGGGTGCAAAGGCCTTGCAGAGAGAGCTGGGCAATCACCAACCATATGAAATTCAACAAGAGCAAGTGCCGGGTCCTGCACCTGGGAAGGGGCAACCCTGGCTGTACGTACAGACTGGGGG
>VXAA01007092.1:0-36311 GCA_013399115.1 Anseranas semipalmata | reverse complement strand
TGGTGACCAGCGATAGGACCCGAGGGAATGGAGTCAAGCTGCGACAGGGGAGGTTCAGGCTGGATATCAGGAAAAGGTTCTTCACCGAGAGGGTGGTCGGACACTGGAACAGGCTCCCCAGGGATGTAGTCACGCCATCAAGCCTGTCAAGAGTTTAAGAAGCGTTTGGACTGTGCTCTCAGACACATGGTCTGAATTTTGATTTTTGGGTAGACCTGTGTGGAGCCAGGAGTTGGACTAGATGATCCTTGCGGGTCCCTTCCAACTCAGGATATTCTATGATTCTATGATTCTACATCCCACGCAATTATATCACGTGCATAGAATTAATGTCTTGATGAAAGTTGATTTAAGAAAATCTGACAGGAGAAGCAGGAAGAAGTTAGCACTATATGAACCCTGACCTGAAGTGACTTTGTGTTGGCATGAAGTATACAGAAGAAAAGATGACATCAGTGAAGGATGTCAGGAAATACAGTGAGTAATGACAGGAAACTCTGAGAGATGAACTTACTGGATCAAAACCAAAACTGTGTGAGGAGTAGACTACTTCTGACTATGAGACATTAAACAGGAAGAGACCCAGCAGAAAGAGATAGGAAAAAACACATGAAGTATCTTTTACAAAATGTTATTGAATAAAATGGAGAATTGCAAGTGACCTGACAAAGGAGAGAGGACAGAAGAACCTGAAATTTTAACAACAACTGCATAAAATAGGTAATTTGCACAAGATGTGTTACGGCACAGACAGATGATAAGGAAAGTGTAAATCCAGACAATAAAATATGTGACCTGGCCTCATTAACTGTAAATCACTTTTCAGTTGATGCATCTATCTGGAGATTAGTATAAATTACTACATTACACATTTGGCAGTAACATGCAGCAAGAGAGAAACATTATCTGCATTAGACACAAAGATGTAGAAAATAAGAAATAAAAAAGCATACAGAATTTTGCAAACATTGCCATTAATGGCAATCTGATCTTTAAGGTCCTTTTCAACCCAGGCCATTCTATGATTCTATGAATGGAATATATGTGAGGAGACCAGATGTGGCAACAGCAAAGAAAGGCAGAAACCTTTATCACATTGAAAGTACATAAAATATTGAACAGCTACAATCAGCAACAATAAGAAGTAGAGAAAATATGGGGGATGAAAAGCAAAAATGTAACAACAGTCATTTCTAATGCACTGGGATCTTATCATAAGGATGATACATCATTGCATGAGGGTGGAACACATTTCTCAATTATTTCATAGCAAAGAAGTTAGAAATGTAGGACTGAACCAAGTAGCTTTCTCTATACATTCAGTTTTAAACGGAAAAAATGATTATTTAAATTGGCAAATAGTGCCACAACTGTAGACACGGCTTGGGATTATATAAGTTTATCACATATCTTTTTTCTTTCTTATTACCTACTGTCTATGTATTTTATTTGGATTTCCAAGCTTGTTTAGAGACTGTGCTGAGCACCAATGCAATATTTTGAAAAAAGGTAAAGCTCTGTTTTTGCACATCCTGGTCAAAATATGCCCCTAAACGTTGACCGAAGATCTCTTAGCTCTCCAGAATTATATGTAAATAAGCAAAAGCTGAAGCTTGCTGAGTAATGCAGTGAAGTTGCTCTAATCTCAGTGGAAGATGAGTGTCTATATGCCACATTTGGTTCGTGAAATTTTAACTGTGCTTTTCCTGAATAAACATGTGCTTGAAGATCTGGGAGGTATTCAGACGTGGAGTCACAGCTTCTCTGTACTATCTGTTGCATAGAGATAGGTATTTAAAACAGTGTAATGTGACTGCTACACATTTTACATTCACACGTACTCACTAATTGCTAGCTTAGAGTTGCAGTGCCCCAGACAGGAATTCCTATTGATTTTGTGTAGAACTACTAATAAAACACAATGCAGACCAAAGCTAAAGAGTGTCTCAAGTATTAAAGAGAAGTCAGTGAACGATCTGGTTAGGAGTTTCTTTTATGTTTCAAGCTCCTCCACCAGCAGTTTCTGACCACAACTGCTGCAGACCTCTTGGGGATTTTTGTAGCTGGAAACCCTTTAGGATCTTCAAACTTCATTGGGGAAAGACAGTGGTGTGGAGAAAAGATCTTGTTTCCTCTCATAGTTTTGGCAAGATGCTTACGGATTTCACCATCCTGAATTTAAACAGTTGCTAATAAAAATTTGGCAGATTTATCTGGAATGCTGTCACATCCCAGAAAGCACGAAAACAAAGAAAGACCAAGAAAAGGAGAAAAAATGAACTTCTGCTTTTAACTCCAGTGCCTAAAGGACCTTTTTTTCTCTCCAAGTGTACAAAATCTATGCATCTGAAAGATTCTTATAGGGCTTTTTCCTGATACATCATCAGCACTGAAGATACCAGGCTCAATTCTAAGGTAAAAAAAAAAAAAAAAAAAAAAAAAACTATTTTCTGTTTACAGCCAGAATAGACATTTCCATTTACATGAACCTCAACCAAACATAGCCTCTAAAAGAACTGTAGTTTAAGCTGGTCACTTCTGACATCCCTGCAGAGATATATGCACCTTCAGAGCAATGATTCATTCCATCTACTGATAGGTGTCCGAGGCAGGCAGGACTGCTGCTTTCACCCTCTTAATTATTGGGAGATCCTAGGTGCCTAAATTTTTAGGAAGCTTTCACTGAGGAAGATGAATCCCACTTTTATTCGTGGGTGTCAAATATTAAAGAGCTTTACTAGCCTCTTCACAACAACAAGGATGCTGATGGACACGGCCTTGCGTGTATACACATGCATATATGCATGATCAGGAAGCACTAGAAATCTCATTTCACACTGAAAGAACTGAGCCAGAGAGAGTTTACTGTATTTCTTAAAGACATTTAGGAAATGACTGCACAGCCAAGACTAGCTCTAAGCTCTTCTCAAGTATCTTACCCACTAAACTGTCCAGCTATCATTTGCCTCCGATGGCTGACTACTATTCAACTTGATGTACTGAATTTTTAGGTGTAGAAATATTCATACTGTGGCTTTGAAAACAGTGGGTATATACAGGGACTATAAAAGATTTCGCTACACTCTATGACTTTGTCTATCCAGAAATCAGCAGTATGGTGGTTAAAAACACTGAGAACTCATTAAGGGGGCTGACAATGGTGTTGCCAAAGTTTTACTTCATTGCTAGCATCTGTGCCACATTAAAGCTAGTCTAGACATCACTAACCAAGCTGTCTTTATGCAGCAAAGATACCTAGCCTAAGAGAAAGAGTGTTTAGAGAGCACACAAGAAAAAGGATTTGGCACTCCTGGATTGGAAGAGACAAGAATTCATAGGAGAGGCATGTGCTGACCCTAGCGAGATCAAAGAATTACTGTGATGTGGATGTGCTGTTTTCTTATGCAGCGCTTCTTAGACTGCATAAAGTAGCAGTTTTTAAACACAGTAATTGCCATGACTTTCATATACCTCGGCAGTCAGAGTTAATGCAGAGAGAAAGGAAACTATCCAGAAGGGGGGAAAGTAAGGGTGTGTTAACAGGGTTTTCCTTTGAAGAATTGTAGAAATATTTCTATTTAATTGTGTGTTTCACAATACATGGTTTCAAAAGAGCTGACAAAGGTAGCATAACCTTTGCTACCTTTAGAAAGAAGAACAAATGTAAAACAAATGGTAGGCAACAAATACTAAATTGGAATAAAATAATCCTCATCAAGTCCCTTCCAATATTCAAAAGTTTAGACAGAAATGATGAAGATAAGTGCAAGAATACCAACAACACAAAGATAAAATAATGGTTGATGTAATTTGAGTCCAAGTATATTTGCCCTTTATCTGCAAAAGAACAGATGCTCTGGTTAGTTCCAAATTATGAAACTGTAGTTTCAAAAACCATTCCTCTCTCCAGTAAGCAGATTTAAAATTTAAATTAGTCTCTCTATGTTGTATTTAAGTCAGCTACTTTTTTCTTGACATCTATAGAGTTCACAGGAAGAACTCTAGATATGTTTTCTATTAAGGCACAGGTCTCAGAAAATACTTTTTACTTACAACGAGTTGTGAGTGACCATTTAAAAATAAAATAGGTCCTTTAACATCATACAGATAGGTGTGACATTTATCATAATGCATAGAAACTGACAATATTAAAAGAAAACATGCACAGATCTCTGTGTGACTGATTTACCAGAAATTAATACACTTTGTATAACTGCTTCCCTGACAGGTGACACTGACTCACTATAAAACGCTCTTTTATTTCCTTCTTTAGAAACAAAGCACAACAAAAATACTGATTATTCCAAAGAAAATCTTCCCATGTTCAGAGGAGGGGAAAACTAAACCCCTTATTCTTCAAATTCTAAAACTTTTCTTCAGACAGGATGATAATGTAATTCTGAGAAATCTCAACTTGAAGACACAGAAGTTAAGAATGGAAAGCCACAGAACTCTGCCACTTTTTTTTCTTGTTTCATCCATTAGGACAGCAGGATCGAAAGACAGACAGACAGACAGACAGACAGAGAAACAGAGTATCCTATAGAATTTTGTCTTAATTGTTCATTTTGGTGTGAAACTCAACACTATGTATGCATTTATGTAATATGCATTTTACTTTGCGGGTTGAGGAGGGAGGCGCATGAACATTCCTGAAGGAATCAGTGAAGAATGAAAGATTCCTACAGCACAGTGTTACTTTAAAAGACATTGCCATTGTATTAGGCTGTCTTTGATCTAAATAGGTGTAATGCTGCACAGTTTATATTTTCAAACCTCTTCCTTGCATAAAATACACCAATCTAGATTTGCATTCCTAGATGTTTACAGATTCTGATTTATAGATCAGTGGCTCAATTTCACACCCACCCTCTGCTTGCCCCAGTGTGTCTACATGAACACAGCAATGACAGCAGCTTTACTTGTGGTTTACATGAATAAGGGGAAATTGAAAAGTAGGTCAATACTAATGCAGTCACAGGAAAAAATATCTTAATCTCATATCATAATATTGTAGAAATTGAAGTGGAGTTGAAGGAGAACAGACAACAGAACTAGAGGAATACAACACGAACAACGCCATTACCATTGAAGTGGAGATGACCAGAGGAAATCTCTCAAACTGTCAGGCAGAAAGATGAGGAGAATACCATGACAAATGAACTCAGGATAACTGATTTCTAGAAAGAGCAATGGGAATGGGAGGTATCAGATAACACATTGGCAAAGTAGATTGAAAAAAGAACATGTGAATGGAGTAGTGTGATTAATCAAAGTGAAGTGCAGATCATGGAACAGGAAGTTCAAAGAAGATTGAGAAAATTGCTTGATTGGAAAGCACCTGGAAAAGGACAGAATCCCCAGTTGTCAGGTAAAGAGCTTTACAAAGTAACATCCTCAATTCAGAATACATATACTAGAAGCTGGGAAAAGATGCATTTAACTAGATAATGACAGGAGGATTAAAATAATTGGAAAGATGCAAAATGTACTGCACTAGAACTGGCTCATGTGGTTTGATGTTCCTAGAGAATGTATATGACACACAGATGTCATAAAATATTTGCTGTCCCTTTGGAATGGACCTGCATTGATCCCATAGAGTGAAAAGGTTTTCTTGGCAGCTAAAGGAAGCTCAGGCTATGCTACCTGTTGCAGAAACTTAATGATTTCTGGTAAATGAGTTCTTGTATCAGACAAACAGAGCCTGAGGAAAGAAGGCAGGCCTGCCAGCATTCCAGAACTGCCCTTTCCAGGCAAAGAGAAATGCATGTTTCAATATCTCACCAGAGGGGATTCCTCCAAAAGTTCTGAAGCAGTCTTTAGATGAAATTTATCTGAGACCAGAAAAATAGAGATAGTGTGATGAATCAGTCTGAATGGGAGAAAGCTAGGGGAAAGGACATTTTTTGTGCCTTATGACACCAGTCAAAGTTGAGCTCATAATTCATCTGTGTTACAGTCACCCATTATTGTTCTATTATTTCATTCCTCTATTCCCCCTTCTGCCTCAGCTTTCTCTTTTTCTGTGTATTTCAGCTTTTTCCTTTTCTGCTGCAAATAACCATGTGGTTCAGTAAGAATGTTTCTCTGGTTCTGGTTTAATAAACACCTACAAATTCAGATATTTGGGTCAGATATTTTTCTGATATGACAACAACATTTTTTTTTTTATGAAGCTCTGAGAGTACAGCCAACAGAATGCAAATTTTCCGGATCAAAAGATGTTGTTCAAATGTAGAGATCAAATACAAGTTTACTAAATCTCATGCACTGTTTTAGCTTCATAATGTCTTTCAGTATTTCTCTTGCATGTGTCTGTTCACTTTGCTCCCCACACACTATCAAAAATATCTGGGATGTTCCTGTTATTTATGGTCAGGATACAGAATGTAGATATGTCTGAAAGCTTGTGGGTTTTGCTTTGAGCTTGAATATTTTTGCCAAGCACTACTTCGAATTGCTGTGTTAGAATCAAATTGAATAGAATTGTGGTATCATCTAAAAAAGGCAACATGTCAGATGATTAATTGTAATGCTGAAAATACAAGAAAAATAACTATGCAATTATTCATGTTATCTTGAGCAAATCATTAATCTTTCATTTGCAGCTGAAAAACTGGAGATGATGGGTGGTTTGCACTCTGTAGAGGGCAAGTGTTATGAGGATGTAAGTGTTAAGGATGTTTTTTTATTACTGCTACCAATTCCCACAAGGAATTTGGCAACAAGTGAGAGGCTACATTGATGCTCAATTCCAATATAAAAAGTTCTGGCTGACTGACTATCTGAGAAATTGTTCTTTTTCCTATAATCTAGTGGCAGTAGGGGAAACAAACAGATGTAACAGTTCGACCAACTCTAGTTATAGGAATTCATTCAGGCAATCAGGTGGTCTTCAATTAGATGAATGTACACAGCACCTGAATATTCTAAGCATGTGCTCCTCATTACTTGTGAATCTGCAGAACAGATGCAAATAAATTTAAGTCTTCAAAATATAGCTGCTATTTTTCTGAGTAGCAAAGGATTAGCAAAATACAGGGAAAGGATTCTGAAAAAAGTCTGCAGTGCTTTTTTGTCAATACAGATTAGCAGTAGGTGCAACTCAAATATCTCTCCACATCTCCTTTGCTCCAGAGTCAAGTACCCCCTAAGTATAGCAGCTTTGCTGCTTTTGCCTGGAATTTGACAACTTCATCCTCACCTGTTGCACACAGGTGCATGAGCTTAGAAAATGTATTAAATTAGGAGAGCCCCATGTCTCCTCTTTACTCATAACTGCTAAATATTAGAGCAGGCTTTGTAGACATTTTAGCAAAGAGCTTCTTATAGGCATCTGTATCTTTTTGCTACAGGTCCCCCATGGGGGACTGCCACTCTGCCATGAGTTAGGCAACAGGGACGCTAGTTCACATTTAAGGGGAGTTTGGACATCTACCTTCTGCATCCATCCTAAAAGTGCTATGAACTGTTCATACATATCTCTGCACCGATGTGTTTTATGTGAAGATACTGTCTGATACAGTTGGCATCCGACTGTCGCTGTTTTACCAGCTGTGCTTGCAGTGCACTCAAAGGAGGAGACACTCCAGATTGTTCCTCTGAGCACATGGATTTCCATTCACAAAGTCCTCCAAGACTCATGTGTACAAGCCCTCACAAGGAAGCCTCTGTCAATGGAGGTATAGCCTAAAACATAATTCCTAAAACCCCAGAGTCTGTCAGTTTAGACCTGTTCCTTGGGAAACACCAGACAGAGCTCTGGCCCTACTGCCCTGCTTGCAGGGAACAATGGCGCAAACTGTGGCAACTCTGGCACCTCAAGAGCAAGGGATAATAGAGGTCTCCGCCTTGTTTTCTTTCCTATTTATGTAGAATGATACTGTCTTCTTCTTCATCTCCTTTTAGCTATCCTTACACTCCCTACCATCTGCAACTGCCGACTAGCAGCATAATAATCAGGTCTCCACCAATTAAAGAGCAACAATCAGACCCATTACTGCAGGAAAGCAAGGACAAATGCTTACCCAGAACTGGGTCTTCAGACAGAGACTGAAGTATCAGCTACAGCACCTTCCCACTTAAGGCAAGAAAGGCTTTTTTGCTGCTCACAAGATGCACAAGGGCTAGAAAATGAGCTAAAACTTCTCTGACAGTCCTGCACAAAGAGGAGCAAAGAGTTAACAGTGCATCCACACAAACAGATCTCAGTATGTCCAAAACAAGGTAATTCTTATGCTGCTTCAGTTTATCATCCTCTGTGGCCTCTTCAGATTTAAGATTTGCTAATGGGAACACTTGCCATTTTTTAATATAAGAATGACAACACTTATTGAAACATGCAAAATTAACAAGTGGATTTCTTAAACTTTTATCTTAAATGATGTGCTGCTCTTAGTGTTCTGAAGGCATTCCTCCAATTTTCAAGACTTCTGGGTGTACTGAAGACAAAGACTTTCTTCCAAACCTGAATGCACTGTACACTTCAAAGCTACTACAGATTTACACCAGCACAATTGAAAGCCAAATTTGGCTTTCCATTTGTCATTACTTACTGAGTTTATAGATGGCTTCACTAACGTAATCCATGTTTTATGACACAAAATGTTGCTGTATATTTCCAAATATTCAGAATGTTTTGCAGCCAGCACTGTGCTGCACAAATGGCAGGAACATTTCATCCAAAACAAGACTCAAAAACGGATCTGAATTCTCTGCCAAAGGAAAGAAAATAAACACATTATTTTCACTTCTTCTAATAATGTGCTTTTCCATTGTCTTCAATAGTCCAAGCTTGAAAGTTAGCTGCAGCTATGTGATTGAGTTCCTCCATGAAATACATTTTTGTATGATTTAGCTCCAAAAAATTAAATACCTACTAAAATAACAGTGTTTGTGAATCAAAGCAAATTATCTAATCAAAAATCTTTCTCACACTGTTTTATTCAGGTTTAGCCCTACGTGGCCAGAGTTGCTCCACAGCAATCTTCTCCTTGCTGTGGATGTTCTGTCAATTTGTCACACTGGTAAGCCATGGAACAAAACACAGAGGTCCCCAGCAACTTCCAGATGTGATATCTAGATGCCTCTAGGCACATTACTTTTAAACAGACTCCATCGGCTGCCTGGCAGATTTTTAGGAAATGCTCCTCTAACACATGTTTGAAAGGTCTCTCATTCTGAACTTTCACTTCTTGAAAAGAAAAAAAAAATACTTTTATTAGTAATAATGAAGAAAAATACATTATTATTAAGACTCCCCGCTAGTGATTTAATGCCTTCATTCTGGTGAGGATTCACCTAGATTTGTCTTACTCCACTAGAAGATCTTTAAGAAGAAAGTATAAAAAAACGGGTCGGTCATATAGACTTCTTTGGTCCGTGCCCACCTCAGTGTTGCATTTCTCTTTTGAAAAGCAAGAACATGTAAATACAAGTCTTCACAATATTGATTCCATTCTGTTTGGCCAGTTTGTGCTTTCAGATGTCAATGGAATGTGATTGGTACAAAACAATATAGATGTTTTAGCAGACACATATGAAAGTCCCTGTATTCCCATTATACTGGGTCCTTCTCTGTTCTTTTATATTAGTGGCTATTCCTGCTTGACTGACAATTTGCTACATAGAGCAGGGCCGTCTGCAGATTTGGCTTCAGAGGCACAGTACTGGGCAGCTAGAAACAATCAGGATCTCTTGAGCTCCTGATGGCTGATTTGTTTTTGCTAAAGGCTTTTCAAGATCCTTGTTAGATCCTTGCTAGAAAAGGCTAGGTTAAAAGAAATATTGTTTGGTGGATGAAGTCAAAGTTCTTTCTGTTCCTACAAAACAGTAAACAAGCAGTACTACACTCTATAAATAAAACCATTTAAAAATTCTAGCAGTTTTTCAAATTTCAAAAAATAATATTTCTTGTGAATGTTATAAAGGAGAATAAATTGAATTTTCATTCTACTGAGTAGTATACGTAACATGTAAATGTTGTAAGTCTATTTATCAAGCTGGGCAAAACATGACTACTAATAAACTGAGAGGCTAGCTTCTTATTATAACAGTCTAATAAAAAGAATTCTCTCTTCCCTTGTGTTATGCTATCTTCTATGAAGCAGAAAGAAAATATATTTTCATATGCCTATTATTCATCACCATCTCCCATAGTCAAACCTTAAAAAAACTCATCAATATTTCAGAGAAATTGTTGAAAATCTGAGTGCTTGGAAATAGGAAAAATAAGAAGAGATTTATGTTAACAAGCAATAAATTGCCCCCAGGTCTGTGCACCTCATTTCTGCAGTTGTCTAGGAGAAAGTCCACAAGCTGTCTGACCATATCAGTAAAATGTCATATCCCTTAGACAGTAGCTTCCTGCAAAAAAAGAAAACATACCATGTTGTTAACTTATCAAAAGGTTGGTGGTGGTGGTGGTGTTTTTTTATCACCACCTATTTTCCTGTCCTATGAACAGTCTCAAGAGGGATCCCTGATGTGAAACTGAGGAACTACAGGTGACCTGCTTAGCTCTTGCTTACAACCTTTTATATCATCCTCAATCTGTATTACTTTGTGGATGCATTTTGTCCTGCACACCTGTAGCTGACACTGCATGCATGACATGGCCTTACACAAACAAGTCTGTGGTCTAAAGGTTTCTGAAGGACTCATTGCAGTTCATCCGTGGAAATCAGCAAAGATTAGGATGTTTGAGCCACTCACTGTAACAAACTCTATTTACTGCCCAAGAGATCTTTCATGTCTGCCAGGAATCTCACTTTCTCACTTGTTTGCAATATGCCAAGCCCCCTCCTCAGAGTTTTACAAAGTGAAACATCCACTCCTATGCCATTCCACATTCCTTGTTCTCTAGAAAGTAAAAGTCCTTAAAAGCAATTGCACTAACCTAGCAGGTCAACTTTCTTCTCTTCTAGAACTAAATTAACCTTTCCTTATCTTCTGGAAAGACAGTGAATATACACCTCTTCAGGAGTCCTTGCTTTGTGTTTTAATTTGCTATAACTTTCAGAATAATCATCTAAGTGGACATGCAACCGCCATGTTGCCTTCTAAACACAGAAGATTTAGACACTTTTTTATTGAATCCATATTTTTTCCCTTCCCTGTCTGCCCAATTAAAGACCAGTAATTTTTCAGTGGCCTGCCCGCGTCAGCTCTACTTCTAGGTAAGCCAGAATTCTGACAAGGTAACTGTATCATTAGATTCAGTCCAAGCTTGAAATCAAAAATTTCACTGTGATGCAGCAGCAAGGAAAAAGTCTGACAGTTCAGCTCGAGTATACATACTACTTTCTTTTGCAAGGAAGAGAGACTTTTGTATGAAAGTTGATGAAGCCAAAATGTCAGACTTCAGAAGGAGGGGAAGGTTCTAGTTGATTATATATTTTATGCTATATGTGCTATGGGTTCTTGCTTGTCATTGTCCTGCTAAAGGAAATTACACTGGAAGTTTACTGTACCTAGGAAAATTCACCTAGGCTTAGAAGCACAGCAAACTGCCCTAGGGATGTACTTTAAATGTATTAGCTTTCTCTGTACAAGAAGATATTTTCTTGTTTTATTAATTAATGTAGCATTATGTCCTTTACCAAAGTGATATTTTTTCCATACACTGTCTTTCTTTTAAACCAATTTCATTACCTCTTGTGATAGCAGCTAATGTGTCTTGTAGTAAATGTTAAACTTGTTATGCCTTCTGGCATAACAAATATGACACAATGAGTACTTGGTACTGGATAACTAAATTGTTTTATTTAAATATAATTTTACAATGTAACATATCTTCTTTGCAAAATGACAGTTTTTCATTAAATTTGCCAATCTTTTCTACCACAAGGTCCTTTCCTAAACTTTACCAGTTCTGTATTCAAAAGAAGGAGGAATAATCATTGGAGCTAAGACCATAACTTAACTCTTTCTCCTCCTAGTGGATTGTACACACCAGTAGAGTAGCACAAGGTTCCCTCCATCTTGTCCTAGCCCTTCCTTTCTGCCTCTCTTTTGTGCACTCCCACCGCTTCCCTGTCCTGGACCTAACTCTCATAAAGGAGTGCCAGGGGCCACAGGTCCCTGTTCAGGTCCATCCTGAACAGTGGAACAGTGGGACTTCACATCTGGGTGCCAGTTATTAGATATATTTTTGCTATTAAGGGAAAATGAAGCCTCGGTCAGTCTTCTGAGGGAGCAGACAGATTGGATTTGAACCATAAAAGCGGACTGAATGTTCCCTGGGTGAATATGTTAACCACAAGTCTGTTATTCAAGGCATGGGTGGAGGTATGAGGACAACCACAATTGCACAAAAGTGAGAACAGCTCAGGAGGCAAGGCCTTGTGCTGAAGCCTGAGGTACCTGTGGACATCAGAGGAAAGCTTGGAACATCTCTTCCCAGGACAGCAAAGGAGGGTAGGACATGGATCTAACCTGGAGCTTCCTATCATGGCTATAGATGAGGATCCCTGGTGAACACTTAGGCTTTATGGGGCGTCACTCATTGACCTGCAGCAAAGTACCTGCTGGTGCAAGCACCTAGTAAATCACACCAAAATTATTGTGTAATCACTAACAAGGAGAATTGAGATAAACTGAAAGTGTGGAAGATTATTTAGGTATTAGAGATGACAAAGTCAGCAGGGCTTGACAACATGTCCCCCAGAGTACTTAGAGCAGTAGACAGAGCAGTCTCAAACCTATCAGCACATATTTCTGAGAATGCTTAGAAGACACTGAGATCCTAAAGGACTGGGAAAGGGCAAAGAGAAAATCGTTCTGAAAGAGAAGGTGTAGCTAAGGAATTAGAGACTATTCAACCTAACTTTAGTACCCCAAGGAATAGTGGAATAAATTATCAAATAATCTATCAGTTCATTAGCACCAAGAGGGTAATAAGTACTATTTAACATGTATTTGTCAAAAACAAATTGTGCTCACGAAATACAATTTCCTTCTTTGACAAAATAATTGGCTAAGTAGATGAGTGGGAAGCATGAAATACGACATATCTTGTCTTTGGTATGGCTTTTCACAGAGACAAACATGACATCCTCATAATCAAACTAGAGAAATATATTCTAGATAAAACTGCTGTACAGCAGGTTGAAAAAACAATAGTTCAAAGTCTGTTTTCTAATGCAAGGAGATTGAATGGATTCTTACAGAGATATGTCCTAAGTTTTAAATTCTTCAATATTTTCATAAAAGTGAAAAATGATACAGAGAATATATTGTCAAAATTAACAAATGACATCAAATAGAAAGTTCTCTGAATAAAAGACTTAAAATTTAAAATGATCTTAACAACTCTGAGAAATGGTTTGAAAGAAAAAGGTTGATATATGATGTGTTACATATGAGGTGTGTCACTTGAGAAGGGAAAAGAATGAATGCATGAAAGCAAAATATGGAGTTAAAAGATAAAAACTACTTTAGGAAAGGATCAGAAGTATATAGTAAATCACAATGCTTCTTTAAAAAAAGGCAAAACTCCTTCTAACATATACTAAAGGTACTTTTATAACAATCATTTTACTATACCTGGGACTTTAAGTTTGAGTCTGAGTCGGAGTGTTAAGACTTTATATTCTGAGCAAGGTCTGTTTTTGAACTCTACACGTGAACAAAAATGTAGACAACACAGAAAACTCATGGGAAAGTAAAAAAAAACTGTAAAATATTTCAGGCAAACCAGAAAAACTGAAATAATGCAGGTGGTTCATCAACGAACAAGAAAAAAGAGGTAGGCTGTGGTTTCCATTTTCACACAGATAAAGGTTGATATGAAACTGACAATGATAAATTATTTCTTATCAAATTGGAAAGGAAAAAAATACTACAGCTTGAAAAACTTTGATGATTGAGTATACTTGGCAGAAAACTTTGAACAAAAAGTACTTACTAGTTTGTAGAATCATAGAAATGCTCTCGACCAGACATCAGAGCAAAGAATATGGTTAGCCTTGTCTCTGGGACTTGACTTACTGCTGCGTAGCCACAAGCTTCACTAAAAAAATCCATATATGGTAAATCAAAAAGGAGATATTGGCTGTCCATTAAATTGTCTACATATCACACCTGCATTAAGCATCCGAACAGCAGATTCCCAGCTCACCTTTATATAGTTCTCTACAGACGCTTTTGTGTAGTCCTTCTCTCTTCCATCCCCATCTCTCTACTCTGCTGGGAACAAGAGTTAGTCTGCAGGATTTTTATCCTTACTCTGCCATACCTCAGCTACTAGAAAACCTTACGCTTTCCCTGCTTCTTTTCCCATTTCACACTTTCCTAGTACCTATTCCCTCACAAGCACTGTAGTTCCAGCTGCAGTGCAAATAGTAAGAGGGAAGAAGACCAAGACAAGGCTTAACAGACTCTAGGAAAAGGGGACCAAAAAAGGAAAACAAACACCTAGATCATGTTGATAAAAAAGCAGAGAGAAAAACAGGTAATGAGATCATTTGGAGAGAATAAGAAAGAAAAAGGTGAAGGGTTTAGATGGTGGCAGCATACTTTCCTTCAGAACCTGCTACTGGATTCACTATTTACCGTTTCCAGGCAAGGCTCAACTTTCCTCTGCTTTCTAGTAAATATTAAAAAAAAAAAAAAAAAGCATAATCCTTTGGTAAAACATTTCATTTCCTTCCTTCTAAAAACAGAGTGACATGAACCACAGAATCATAAGGACCTCTGGGTGCCATCTGGTCCAACTCCCCTGCTCAAGCAGGGACAGCTAGAGCAGGTTGCCCAGGATCAAGTCCAGACGATTTTTGAAGATCTCCAGGGAAGGAGGTTCTACAACCCCTCTGGGCAACCTATTGCAGTGCACTGTCACCCACACAGTGCCTTCTGATATTTAGATGGAACCTCTTGTGTTTCAGTTTGTGCCCATTGCCTCTTGTCCTGACACTGGACACCACTGAAAAGAGCCTGGCTCCATCTTCTTTGTAGCCTCCTTTCAGGTATTTATACACATTTATGAGATCCCCCTCAAGCCTCCTTTTCTCCAGGGTGAACACAGAATCATAGAATACCCTGAGATGGAAGGGACCTACAAGGATCATTGAGTCCAACTCCTGGCTCCACACAGGACAACCCAAAAATCAGACCTTATGTCTGCGAGCATTGTCCAAATGCTTCTCAAACTCCAGCTGGGTTGGTTCTGTGACCACTTCCCTGGGGAGCCTGTTCCAGTGCCCAACCACCTTCTCAGTGAAGAATCTTTCTCTAATATCCAGTCTGAACCTTCCCTGATGCAGCTTCATGCTGTTCCTACCTGTTCATGCTGGTCCTATCTCTGGACACCAGAGAGAAGAGATCAGTGCCTTCTTTGCTCCTCCTTGTGACGAAGCTGCAGACCACAATGAGGTTGCCCCTCAATCTTCAGTCCCTACTCTCTTAGCCTCTCCTCATAGGAGAGGTACTCCTGTCCCTTGATCACCTTGGTATCCATACGTTGGACTCTTTACAGTATGTTCATGTCTCTCTGTACTGGGGGCCCCAGAAATGGACACAGTACTCCAGGTGTGGCCTCACCATTGCTGAGTAGAGTAGAAAGATCACCTCTCTTGTCTTGCTGGCAATGCAGCCAAGAATACCATTAGCCTTTTTAGCAGCAAGGGCACATTGCTGACTCATGTTCAACTTGGTGTCTACCAGGACCCCCAGGTCCTTTTCTGCAGAGTTGCTTTCCGGTCAAGTGGCCCCCAGCATGTACTGGTGCCTGGGGTTGTTCCTACCCAGGTGCAGGACTCTTCGCTTCTCCTTGTTGAAATTCATGAGATTCTTCTCAGGCCATCTCACCAGCTTGTCAAGGTCCTTCTGGTTGGCTGCACAGCCCTCTGGTTGAGTCAGCCACTCTCCCCAGCTTTGTGTTGTCCACGAATTTACTGAGGGTGAACTCTACCCTGTCATCCAGATCGTTAATGAAGATGTTAAACAAGACTGGACACAGTATTGACCCCTGGGGTACTCCACTTGTTACTGGCCTCCAGCTAGACTTTGCAC
Source organism: Anseranas semipalmata (assembly GCA_013399115.1). Taxonomy (NCBI): domain Eukaryota; kingdom Metazoa; phylum Chordata; class Aves; order Anseriformes; family Anseranatidae; genus Anseranas; species Anseranas semipalmata. The sequence continues at coordinate 20,297 of VXAA01007092.1, read as the reverse complement.
CACTGACCACTTCAGTCTGGGTCAAGCCATTCAGCCAGTTTTTGATCCACCTCACTGTCTGGTCATCCACCCCATACTTCAACATCTCTATGAGGATCTTATGGGGGACAGTGTCAAAGGCCTTACTGAAAGATGAACGATAACAGATTGTTATTACTGAAGGATGAAGGATAACAGATTATTATTCCCATCAATTTCCATAGCTGAAAAGACAAGGATTTGTTCTGTATACTTCAAATAGACAGAGTTTCTGTTTTCTCACTTAATTTTAAAGTAGTAAGGGAAGTGCATTTTTAAGAAGGTATGGGAAGACATGAAGTTTTTCACAAAGTTGCAAAGTCAAGCACTCATTAGTTAAAAAGCAGCAAAATTAGGGAAACTCTTCATACACACCTCACTACAGTTTTTAATTGCTTGTTAACCAACAATTTTCCTGCCTTTAAGCACTTCTTCACAGTATTTACTTATACTACTGCTGTCTGAAGGCAGAAGATCAACAGAGCATTTTTTATGCTTTTGTTCCTAACTACAGTTATAATCTTCCCAATTTATATATTGTTTGGATACGATATCTCCACACCATAAAAGGAGGCAGCCTACTACCTGATATTTAGAAATTGTAACAGCAAATAAACAGTAAATAATAATACACAATAAACAAAGTATTCTGACAACATGAATTGTTGGGGAAATATTTTTCCATTTCATTCACATTTTTTTTTTCTATCATATATATAGTCATTCTGGGGGGAACACAGCCAACAGAATTTGTACATATCCTCTGACTTTTCATTTAACTGTCTTTGGGAAGCAGCAGAAATATAGTATCTGTTCTATACCATATATTATTCTACCATTGTCTGTAGCTGCATTACACCCTCTTTCCACCAATGAAAATGCATGCCAATGTATTTTAAAGAAGACTTTATCTAGGTGACAGCTTATATACCTTCTGGTCTTGAATATCTCTCATTGGCAATGCAAAGATACCATTCACTATCCCACTTAAAATGCTGCTCGCAGACTGCCTCTCGTGTGAGAGCACACCCAGGACTAAGGTGGGGGGAAAGGTCAGGAGAAAATAGGCTCTAATGGTCAAGAAACAAGAAGTGCTTATCTAAGAAACACATTTTCACACAGTTAGCTATTGCATTATTTTTTGTCCAGTCTTTTGTATAATCATTCTGTGGCACTCTACCTCCTCTTAGCAAGGGATTTAAGAGGACTAAGGCACATTCAGATGATATTCAGGTTAAATGCATCTGAGGACTTTCCTGCTTCTGTAAATGCCAAGGTCTCTCTCTATATATTTTTTCTGCTGTAATATCAGACAGTGTCTTGTCTAAATAAAAGTTGCAAAAACCTTTGGAACCAAAACACTTCCTCAGCTGACTTGCTGAATGCATTAAATGTTCTTCTGAATTGGAGCCTCTGGATGTCTCTGCAGTCCTCTATAACTTAAAAGTTTTCATGAAATATATGTACCAAAACACTGAAACAGCTGGAACATTCCAATACATTAGAAGGAAAAGATATCCAGGAGAGATTAAATTTGTAGGGCTTTAGCATTAGCACAGTCAACATGAAATTAAAATAAAACACTTCTGCTTTGTATCTTTCTGTTAGAAATCTTGGCTGGAAATATATATATATATATATACAATGCTCATATTTTCTTTCATCTATCCCATAGAGACATAGTCTCTATACAAACTGTGTGACGAACAGGTGGACATTCACAGCCCACTCTCTGTCAGCTCAGAAGCACTGGATGGTGACTGGTCCAGATGGAGGCAAAGTTTTTCTTTGTGGCATTTCTGTACATATGGAGACTACTGTCCTGGTCTCTACAGACCAGCAAGAAGATCCCCTTAGTGGCAAGATACAGTCACTAACATTTACTGGATGAATAAAGTTTCTATGAAAATAGTATTTGATGGAAGTGCTGTTGCAAAGTTTTCCTTTTCAAGCAGGACATGACTAACTTAGATGTGCCCAATGGTGTTCTTCACACACGCAACTTCTGACATTAAATAGAAGCCTTAAGATGTGTCTATACAATTCAAACTACAAGAGGAACAATACATGAAGAACAATGTTATCAAGGGCAAGCCTTGGCTATGTTAGTAAAGGAAAGATACTGATAATATGCTGTGTCACAATGTGTGTTACTATCTCATACCAGGCCACCTCCTGCCAAGAGGCAATTGGTTAACTTCTCAGGGAGGAAAGAGGATATTAAAGACAGTGAATTTCAAAATAATTTATCAGGATGTTAGCAGGATTAAACACACACATGAATTATGAAATCAGACAATCATTCAGCATGCAGGTTAGCTCCTGCTCTCAGGAAGCTTAACTCAGGACCAGCTTCCAGTTCCCAGATGGTGGTTCTTCCTTAAGAAATAACAGACTCAAGACTTTGTAAATAGCACAAAATTTGCCAGTATGCTAAAAAACAGAACACAGAAAACTTCACCTATAACCATGCTAAGTGGTGATGCTTGTCACAGAGATACATAAAAATGAAGGCATTTCCCAAAGTTTTATTAAACACCATATTGGATTACTGAAACAAAACCATTTTCTATTTAGGAAACAGGACTTTAAAAAAAAAAATATATATATATATATATATATATATATATATATGTTGGTTGTAGTGCATTTCTACTAATAACACTGCCCAGTTGCCTCTTTATAGACTTACTCCTGCCTCTCTCTAGCCCTTGGGCAAGGAAGTTTGCATTTATTTAAGGGATCTTCACTAGCCTTCTTTTTATAATACGCCTTTGATCATAAGTCAGCCTCAGGTATAGATAGCAGTGAAGTACATGGAGTGCTACAAACCTTTCTGGTATCATTTCTTGCAGAAATAAAAGAAAGAATTCAAAGATCCCTTCATTTTTGTTTAGATTTATTCATCTTTATCTTCTACAGTAAGGATCCAAGTGAGCAATGAAATAAACCTGACATAAGTTTCCTGTGCTGAAAGCTTGTGGAACAAGTATGAAATCAAATGATCAGCACTATCTCATTAGTTCCTTGCCTTGCATAACAATTGCAGGTGACAGCTTTGGCTGATGAATTTAAAACTATGACCTTGGGAAAAGAAACAACCTTCTCAGGCTTTGAGATGTTTGTTATGTAAGGCTGCCAAAGTTATTTAGTAGAAAGTAAGTGCCTTTGACTTACAACATTGCAGCAATTTGTAAATACAATTTAGCTCCGAGTAAGCATACATCTACCAAGCAAAATATCTCACACAGAAAAGAGAAAGAAGCAGGCCCAAGGAAAGAATGAAGTCCAATACAAACTTCATGATGCAAAAAATATACTGAGTCATGAGTGGAAGAACAGATAAAAATTATGCTTGTTTGTCTTTTTCCATTTCCTGAAATCTTCTGCTTTGAATTTGGAGCTGTGATGCATTGAGACCTGAACAAGTGCATTTGTAGAGCCAAGATCTGAGGAGCAGCCCAACTCCATGTATTTTGCTGACATCCTGTAATTTCAGTAATACTTAAAACAGAAACTTGGTCCCTTATAAGAAAAAAAGTGCCTGCAGAAACTCACCATCAAAATGCTGTCTGTAATATTCAAGTTGTCATGGCAGCCAAGCTCTCTGTTGCTAAATCAAAGCTCCCAGAATGAAAGGTCAAAGACAGAGGATTCTGGGGAAATTTTTAACTTTTCTTTGAAAATAAAGAGGTACCTCATTTCTCTCTGCTAAGAATCCAAAAACTGCATATGTGCATTGGAATTACTAAAGAAAACCTTTCAGAGTAAGAAAACAGAGACATTCAGATAAGTTTTATTCAGCACCTGTAATAATGGAAATCCCATTTGTAGCATACCATCATCTCAAACACCTTACACCAATGCTTAGAGCAATGCTGTGTACTGAAAGTGATAAAACACACTTTAAAAACAGCTTTTCAAGCATGGCCAAATACATCAGAGTCAAATGTGTTGCATCTTATGTACTATATTATCACCGGAAGGTGTTCATAGCACTCCTAACTTTAAGTTCCAGATGACTAGAGAAGCAAGGTGAATTGCATGTTCAGGCTTTTTTTTTTTTCCTAAATAGACTTAGAAGATGATAACTTTAACTTGTTTTTAGTCAAAATCCATTCCATAACTAATTTACAGTGCTAGATAGATTTTAGGTCCTTTTAAAGATCTAGAACTTTCTCATGTACTCTTTGTCAGCGAAAAATGTTTGTCTTGGTTTTGGATGGGACAGAGTTCATTTTCTTTGTAGAGGCTTACACAATGTTGTGTGTTGGATTTTAGGATGAGAATAGCAGTGATAAGATACCAATGTTTTTAGTTGTTGCAGGGCAGCACTCACACAGAGCCAAGGACTTTTCTGCTTCTCATGCTGCCCCGCCAGCAGCAGGCTGAGGGTGCACATGAGGCTGGGAGGGGACACAGCCAGGACACCTGACTCAGACTGACCAAAGGGAAATCCCACACCATATGGCATCACACTCAGCAACAAAAGCTGGGGTAAAGAAGGGGGGAACGTTCAGAGTGATGGCGTTCGTTTTCCCAAGAAACTGTTATGCCTGATGAGCCCGGCCTTCCTGGGAGTGGCTGAACGCCTGCCTGCCGATGGGAAGGAGCGAATGAATTCCTTGTTTTGATTTGCTTGTGTGCACAGCTTTTGCTTTACCTAGTAAGCTGTCTTTATCTCAACCCAGGAGTTCTTGCACTTGTACCTTTCTGATTCTCTCCCCCATCCCACATGGGGAGAGTGAGCAAGTAGCTGTGTGGTACTTAGTTGCCTGCCAGGGCTAAACCATAACAGTGTTTTAGTTGAATACTATTTCTATTGATACAAGACCAAGACACTGCACTTTTCCAGCACTTGCTGGGTAAATTTTGCATCTGGAACATTATCTGTGGCTTTGATACAGCAATATTTCCCTGTTTCATTTGAGCATGTTTGTATGCTTAGTTTAGCCTGAAGATTTAGTGCATCATCATCTGGCATCTGTATGCAAATACAGACCAGAAACACTTTCAAATTCATATGATAAAGAAAAAGCATATTATGCAGATGGGTTAAGAAAGAGACATACACACAGAGTTCCTGAACCTACAGCCTTAGGATATGATCCTGTGATTTCCCCCTCCCTGCTCCCACCAAAACTCATAGGCAGCCTGGAAACACGCAGACCCGTCTACCTCTGCCCTCCCTTTTCTCCAAGCATCAGACTTTCCTGACAGTAAACTGGTTTGCTCAAGATGTTATTGACTTCTGTGAAGGGACAAGTGATTTTTTAACATATGGCTGAGAAAAGAAAAAAATAATTTAAAAAATTCTAATGAAATAGGAGGGCTCTTTAGCTGTGAACATGATCAGACTAATTTGTATGTCTTATTATTTTAAGCTTCATCCTTCCTCATACCTTACTGCTGTCCTCTTAATCTCCTCTTGCACTGCATCACTGCATACAAAATTAGGAAAAGGCATGGGCTTTTTTTTTTTTTTTTTTAATAACATTTTATCATAATACTTGATCTATAGGAATTACAAGATTTCTTGACTACCTGTAAGGAACAACTTCAACATATGAGGCTGGCAGGTATGGATGTACTTACCTGTGACTCACTTCACTTTGAGCTCCACAAATCAGACACAACATAATATAAAATAGACAACAAGATAAAGATATTCAGAAATGTTCTCTGTTGGCATCACTGTGACCATCTTGTTCTAGTTTACCAGAAATCTGAGAACAGAAGTAACATTTTAATATTGTTGTAATTATAAGGGGACACTGTGTAGGTTTTTCCTGGCTCAGTCAGTCACTGTCATTGGAGCTGGAAGACTGCTGCCTGCAGGGTTCATGTCTCCTATCATAGTCCAAGCTAGCGCTGTCCGTGGGCAGATGGCTGAATGAACACAATGTGCTGTAACCTGAAGAGTGGCAATTCTTTCTCCATTACTATTAGGATAAAAAGTTTTTGCAGTATTTCAAAATCTCTTCTCTGTCCCTCTCAATAGTCTGTTCCAAGCATTTTCTTTCCATGGTCTTTCAGTGAAACCATGCTCTGGTCCTCATTTTTTTATGATTTGACCCTAAACAAACTAAGGGCTTTTCTCCTCTAGATTTTTATCCCTCAACAAAAAGCATAAAATTTTCCCTTAATTGATATTTTATACCTGGCATCTGTTCTCCCCCTTCCAGAGTACAGCTGTGACTATAGAGCTACATATTGCCTAAATGCAGGAAAACCAGTGAGCTTCACTGCTTGCACATCAAGAGTAAGTCTATGCAGCATAACATTGTGTCAGGGAGAGATACCAAAGCAAACTTGTAACAGATTAGCGAGAGTATTGGAAACCGCATTGCCTGCATATTGCCTGCTGTATTATTTATAGCTGACACTGTTGTACCGCTTTCAGGACTCAAGCCAGCAAGCATCTCAGAGCTACTATCTGCACTTGCAACTGTGCTGAATTAACATGCCCAGCTCAGCTGCATCAATGGAGTCTAAAACTAATCCCATAGAGACCATGACTTGAATGCCAGCCAATTATATGCAAAAATGAAGTTTCTCTGCATCCCCTTTTTTCACTGATTAATACTCCAGTCATGGAGCCCTAGGCACTTTCTACTCTCAGTACTTCCCCAGTAGCTGTGAATAGGCAGGCTGTCCAGCATACTGATTACTGGCTCATCAGACCCCTGGTAACAGTTCCCAGGTTACTGCAGAGGCAGTTTGAATGAACTGTAGTATTCCAAGTTTCATCAGCAAAGGTATGACCTTCTCCATCATCTTATTCCAATATCTCATCCTTTGAGAAATTGCTGTCCATCCTGTCGGTTGTGGTTTCCAGGCTGGAATATAGGATTGCAGGTTTTTCATTTTGTTGTTGTTTTTGTTGTTGTTTGTTTGTTTGTTTTGTTTTGTTTTTTTGTTGTTGTTTTTGTGTTTGTTGCAATCTGTAGGAACATCATCAAGGGCTTTCTACATCAAGGCATTCTGAATTTCCAACACACACACAAAGGTAGTTCTCCCTTGTAGTGTTTCCAACTTCCTAGTATTTGAGGCAGGAAAAGACACTGTGCTTAACAGTGGCAGGCTGCTTTATTTGCATAAAGACTCTACAGAATTAATTCTGTAGATTTGCTGGCAAGGCAGTGTCAGTGACCTTGAAATTAGATCACCAATAACCAACTCAAATGAGAATTGCCCCTGAACTGTAGAAAATCTACTGAATTCCTTGGTAGATGTATTCACATGTGAAAAGCATCCCAAGATCCCGGGATTGTTGTAGTTTGATGCTGTGTATATACTATGCAGATAGAAATTGTAGTCCTCACCATGCTCGCCCAGCAAACAGCACCCACCCTTTGCCTTTCTGGTTCATGGCATATTATAAACATAAATGCGCTCATCAGTTTCCTCTGGTATCTTTTTGGGCAGCTCCTTATACATAGCTGTGGTCAGAACACGCTGTGAATACCCAGTAGATCCAGATGACAGGCTACAAGGGCCTCTAGGACAGCCAGACATTTTATATTTGGGTGTATTCTTGTTCACATTCTGACTTCAGCCTCATCTGTCTAACAAGAATATTACTTGTGAGATAAAATTTTCCTGTGGTCTTGAAACTGAAAAACTTGTTTCTGTAAACACAGTAATTTATTTTAGGATGACAAAGAATTACTCCATCTTTCTAGGATATGCAGGTGCAAGCCCAGGTATTAATTCAGTCAGAAGTGCAACCCACTAGTAAATATCTTTCAAATTTCATGTTAAGATCCAATAGTTTGATTCCTTCTGCTTATTCCCCCAGCCCAGGACCTGGCTGTCACTCACACACCCAAAGCAGAGGTCTTGTGTCCTCTCCAGCCATGTTTCTAGATCATCTAGCATGCCTTGGGGCCCTCTCAAAAAGGCAATAACTGCTATAAACCAAGACTGACCAAATCCGGTCCTCTCTTCTGTGAGTTTTCTCTTCTGGACACAGATTCTCACTCTCATGTAACTATAGCTATTTTGAACACTATATTTTAATTCTGTGAAGTCATACAGCTTATGCATTTTATACAATTCTACATATTGATATAGTTATTATCTATTTATGCTGGAAAAAAAAAAATCACACTTTCAGACTGTGAGTGTCTCAGTGAAACAAAGTCTAGTCCAGGCAAAAGCTCAAGCTTAAAATCATCCATAGCCTTACCAGGACAGTGTTAAGCAGTGTTTGTGACAACCTTGAGTTTATTTCCTTAGATCATACATTTGTTTTGATCAGTAAGTTTTCATTGTCCCTCTGGAATTCTCTTTCTGGAAGAGGGGGAGAAGGAGATAGATGATTGTGGCTTATTTCAAATGCATTTGCTAAAGGTCACAACAGGGTATTGAAGAGAAAAACAAAAACAGAAAAACGAAAGTAGAATATTTATATTATAGCAATATTGGTTACATCATTACATTTCTTGCTGTATCAGCATTTTCACTGTAAATGAATGTCAAGGGTTTATAATTCCGTTGTCACATTTCCTTCTGCACTGAAACATCATCCTAGGATGATGGCCTTTTGATTTCTCTGAGTATTTAAACAAAACCACACATTTCGTATGATTTTGTCAGTCAGCTCACTGTGAAAGCCATTGTAAAATAACTACAATATTAAACATGGATGTACTTAAAATCTACTGAACTGTTTGATGGCACATGTTTTAGTTATTTATACAAAGATAGAGGAACTCCATTCTTTTATGTCACTTTGAAGAGCAAGTTTCCCTAAATAAAGGCTTGAAGAAAAATAAAATTTTTCTGAGATTTCAGTCTAGCATTATTCAGAACCATCGTAGAAAATAGTATAATTCAGAACCATCGTGGGAAAAATACCACAGACTGGAAAATTTAACAGCCATGCCAGCCTCTGTGGGTTGGCAATTGCAGGTGGCACCTGGTACAGCAGGTACTTCACCTGAGCCATGCATGGTGCCTCACCCACTGCAGCTCATCATTCCCAGTGGGCTGTACCAAGAGCATCCACATTACAGCCCATTCATAGCATGACTAGAGACAGGCAACAGTTTTCAAAACAATCACTAGGAACTTGTTTGTAAGTTAATGCAATGTATTTCTAGCCCACTGCCCTCCTCCTGAGGCAATTTTACATTTTCTGGACTGTGGTTTTCTGAAATTCATTAGGAAGTAATCTTGAATTTAGTTAAGATATTTATGTTGATTCAGAGAAAGCTAATTTTTTCATTATTAGAAGTCAGTCATTTTCAGACTGGTTGTTTAAAGAGGTGTATCCACCTTGTGCTAGACGGTATCCTCAGGCTGTCTTTCTAAGGTTGTTTTGAACTTTGTTATATTGTCATAATTTATCAAATGAATATAGAAATACTATACTTCAAAAGTATTACATTTTATACAGGGAATAAAGTTAAGAGGACCTAGAGTGTGTGGGTTTGTATATTTTGAATTTTCCATTTATTGTCACTACATAAAACCTCCTTCCCTATTCATAGTCTTCATTTGGATACTAAAACCCATGGCTACAGCTAAACCTTTTAGAAAAGTTTAATGTGGGACATGTCTACATTGACATATACTCTAGACACGCTTCTGTGATCATACCCAGCTGAACTCAGGATTTGTCTGGTCAAGAAGCTGAACAAAGCATTACCACAGCAGCGCTCCCCAGCTGAGCAGAGAAACCTCGACTCACGTCCTGGTCCTACAAACATGGCCACATGTGGACACTGCACAGCAGTGTCCTTCACAGGGCAACAATCAACCCACTCCTAGTCCAGAGTATGTACAGACATACCATACGGTATATATACTACAGTAAATCCAGGGTGGTACAGGAATGTACATGTTGACATTATCTTTGCCATACTTTTAAGTTACTGTTCTTTGGCTCCTGCTTGAATCTGGCTGACTTCTCACAGAAGCTCTCAAGGAGAATTTGAGCAGCTCATTCTGGCTTCCCTTCTTCAGGGACAACAGCCTGCAGGGACAACAGCCTGTAGGCTGAACCTTTCAAAATAACGCAGCAATTTCTGCTTTGGACATCTGTCCATGGAATCAGATTAAAGTGCTTTTAGAGAAAATAATTCCTTGCATTATTTTTATTATTATTCATTCCATATTTCCTCTCCTGAGCCAGAGACAACACAATCGGTCAGATTTCTAATACATCTCCTATGGTTTCAAAACCAAAAACTGCTCTCTCTGAGCTATTAAAAAAGCTTTAATCCTTAAGCTAACAGCGTAATTATAAATCCATACCCTACAGAAATGTTCCCTACTGGCTACCACTGTCAATAGTAAATAATTCACATGGAGAGGCTATAATGGCAAACACTCCACTTAAAAGCTCTTCACAGCAGACAGCAGGATAACAGTGTAATTCAAGCCCAGAAGTGAGGAATGTCTGACTCTCATGTGATTTCCCCACTGACAAAGTGCAAACAAAATTCCACGGGTCTTCCTGTTAGAGGAAATGTGCTCAGTGGAATAGAGCTGTAAGGGTGTGGGCAAGATGTTTAAGTGCAAATATATTACAGACTGCTAAAATAAGTGTTGTCTAGCACTGCATTATATGATGTTTCCTGTAGCAAAGCTGGAGAAAGTTTTGTGAATAAGAATACTCCTTTCCTTGTATTATGGATTACATAATGCGCATGAGATTCTTGCATGGTCTTGCTGGGAAGAATTGCTGCAGGGAACTTATCCCCATTTCTCCACCCTCTCTGCCCTCCCATAGAGCAAGATGTGAGCCCTGCGCTGAGCCAGCTGACAAAGACATGGCAGGCACCAGTCTTGCATATATGAGCCTTGCCCCATCCTGCGGGGACAGCATTGTGTGGCCAGGAGAAGGACAGAGAAGCAGTGGAAATGAGGTGGAAAGACCTGTCAATAAGGAGTAACAGGAAAAAATAAATACATTCAAAAGTAAATTCAAAAGTAAAGCTGCTTGCAAACATCTTTTGTTTAGTACCAGCCAGTTGTCTAATCCTGCTGCAGTGACAGCACCCTCTAGGTATGTTGACTGCCAGTGCTCATGGTCCAGGTGGTCCTGGTGCACCAGGTTAGGTACAGAGAGTCAAGGAAAGTATAGCACAAAATTGTAACTACCCCATGGCAGAGGAACAAGAGTCACTGGTATTCTTAAACCTTGAAATCAGCAGGAATTGTTTGGTATTCAGTGCTGGAAAAAGCCAGGACCCAAATCTGTCTGCTATAGATTAAAACTTCATTTCTAAACCCTCCTTTATTATAAGTTTTGGCATCTTCTCTATTTTCTGTTTGAAAGAACCCATATCAAATAAGGAATATCTGAGAATAAAGTTAAATGCAGATTGTGTACTTTGAACAAGCTCAAGACAATAACAAAAAATATACTCTTTAAAAATCACAATACAATACCTACAAAGTCTCTTATTACATTGCCTTGGTTTCACCAGACATATATTTCACACTGCTATTTCATTAATGTTCTCCAGATGAAGTTGTGCAATCAGCAGAAAACCATTAAAGAGACAAAGTATTGCTACACTAAATAGCTTACTTGCTCTTCCTGCTTATCTCCAAGCTATAGCTTTTTATCTTTTTTTCCATTCCTGAAAACTGATCCAACATGATCAAATTTCCTGTCAGTAAAATATATTAAAATGAGAGGAAAGGAAATTTTTAATTTTCTAATTTGTTATTCCTAAAAAAGTCATATTGGCAATGGGGAAATTGAATGGTATACATTATTAGCTTGATACTTAGAGCTATAAAATATAGATTATTTCCTGTTATTTAGTCCTTCCTGCCAGAACCTAATGTTATTAAATTCACTGTTATGTTGGGATATTTTTAAGGAACAATAAAAAAAGTTTAACTGCTTTAATGTGTCTTAGGAGTAATATAATACATCTAATTTGACAGGTACAATATTTAAAATTACACTGATTTCAAGCTGAAGAAAAAAAGAGGAGAAGGAGTGGAGTGGAGTATCTGTGTATGCAATATTAATTGAAAACTGTGTATTTAAAATGAACTGGGAAATGACTTACTAAACCCAACTCTGTATTTTCTAGAAGCATTTAGTATACACTCCAGAAATGGATACTAATAAAATGGACAGTGCTTGTAGGATACTTGTTTTTACTACCTCCTCAAAGTTGCTTATAATGAAGAACTGAAATATCTGGCTTGCCACAGCACACTTGTGTTTATGTGCTGCGATTCACTCCTCAGATGCAATACAAGCCTCCACACTATTCTTCCACAGGATATCTTTCTGATTCTGTGCACAGGAGGAGGAACATCCTATGAATACATGCAGTGAATATGACTATTGTCCATAGCAGTGTTTTCCAAGTTTTCTTTTCTTTTTTCTTTTTTACTTTTTTTTTTTGACTAGAACCCACAACCATTCTGAAACAAAATTACCTTTGACCCACTGCTTCCAAAAAAAAAAAAGACAGTAACTAACAGTTGTAGTCATTTAATGACTAGCTTTCTGATGCAGACCACAAGAAATATTGGTCATTTTGTCTCAAATGTTCTGAATGTTTCTGTTGGAGATTTTAAATTTAAATGCTTAGATTTTGGTATATTTAAGCAGTTTCTCCTGGCAACAGAGAAACAATCATGAACCACTCTTCCAGCTTCTACTTCAAAGGACATAGATAATAAATGCTTCTCATTTAAACACCTTTAATATAAGCAAATAGCATTTTCCATTTGTCTTTTTTTTTTTTTTCTAAAGTAGTTGGATTGGTTTTGATTAATCTTTCAGACTATAATGAAAACCTGACTACATGATATATCCCTGGGTGTAGATTTACAGAAGCATAACTGAAACTGAAAACAAAATCTTATGGCAAGTGACATTGCAAAACTTAACTAAAGGCAGAACAAGTAATTCCCTACAGTGTTACACAATTTGTAGAAGGCACAATAACTAGGGCTAAACAAGAAGAACAAGAATAAATAATTGCCTTTTAATGCTATGGAAGAATGTGGCACTTTATAAACAACACAAAGGCCAATTCTCTCATTCCATGGGTTTAAGCCTTAATTTCATGTCTGGTTTAAATTACTAATCAAATTGTTCCACCAGCCCATTGCACATAATAAAACCAGCCTCATAGTTTGGTTTAGGAACGTGGCTGGAAGTCACAACCAGCTGGTTTTACGCGTGTGAGAGCAGCAGCCTTTGCTCTGCCAGTCCATTGGCTTGGGCCCCTCTTTGTTCTGTGTGTGTCCCTTCCTATCAGTCTCAGTTCTGTGGGAAGGCATCCAAGTCCTAAACATGAGTTTTTAAGTGTATAAGTGGCTTGCATCAGTCTGCATCTCCGTCTCCTCAGTACCAGGAAAAAATGCCTTCTTTAGGAGAATATGCCCACTTTAATCAGAAAACTAAAGAATCACAAGAAAAGGACATCTTTGATTTGCAACTGCTGAGATGTTTCTGTCATACTCCTAAAGCTCTTAATGGACAGAAGGCAAAGAACTATGGTAGCTGAATACAGTCACCACTGGAAACACATTCAGATGCTTTGCGATGAACTTCACTTACTGCTTTTACTTACCTTTTCTAATGAACATTTTCTGACAGAGAGGACTTCCACCAAAATTTGGTCACCTTCAAAATGGGCGTAAGGGGCTTTTCCTGTTTGGGTAGCTCCAGGTAGCACTGCAGCTCTGTTTAGATCTATTGCTTCAAAGCCTGTGTGTACTTTTCTCAGTATCATTCCCTGCCATGACAGCATTCAGCTCTAGTTCACGCAGAGCAGTTTTGAAGAAGAACTGATATAATATTAATGATCACACCCTTAGTGAAACACCCCGCACAGGCAGAGGCAGATGCTGTGGTGGAAGAGACAGCATTCCGGGTATTGACCTTGACTGTGTTTTTTCCCACCTGTTTTTATGGAATGAATTTTACATTGAGATTCCAGTTATGGGCCTTTTTTGGAGGGGGGGGGGGGTCCCTTCTAACGGTATGAAACATTTCTCTGGAAAGCATGGGTGGTAAAAGAAAACTTAACACAGCACATATTTTCATGCCCTTTCTGGAAGCAGACCTGCAGTTTTATATTCAGTCTTGATACTTCTGAATAGTGAGCAAAAATTATTTTCTTAAAATGAAAAATGCACATTCACAGGAAAAAAATAAAATTATGTTTAGAAAAAAACATATTGTTGGCAGTACAGATGTTTTGCAGCAAACAAAAAACAGACCTATCCAAACACCTTTCATCCATCTGTAGTCAGTATATGAATGCAATAAGCACTTGGAACAAAGGTTAAGTGCTCTGAGGTGGAAAGGAATTGCTGGCTTGTTCTTTTTTGTAGGCTGAAAGGCACTACATCTGGAAAGACACCAGTGTGGAGATGGGAATTTTTCTGCTTGACAAAGAACTTAATCAAGAAGACTTGTGATTTGTAGATGAAATAAAAAGATGTCACCTGATTTACCAAGTTAAAAAGATATGGAGAAGGAATTGCCTATCTAGCTATACTCACAGTTCATACCATGCAAACACACTGAGTTCAAAATATAACACCATATCTGGTCAATGGTACTGGATTCAAGAAATATAGCAAACAAAATATAAAAATCTATCATCTGTTCAGCTCTCTTTTGTCATGCCCTTTTCTATACCTGAAATCTCCATAATTTGAAGACTTCAGAGATTTAAGACTTCCAGACTTTCCACAGCCCAAACATACTCCATTGTTCTTGTACAGGCTTGAAGCCAACCTGAGCTTCATCAGTCTTTGGGTTCAGTGAGGAAAATGGTGATTTACAACCCTAGGGGTTCATATTTCTGTCTCAGATTTCTGAGACTGAAATATCTGTGCAAGAACTGTACAGTGCCTAGACAGTGAGTTCATCATTGTGTGATGTCTCAGACTTACCATGCACGTGCTAAAGCAAAGGTCATCTTCACACTGGTCATCCATGCACTGCATGTGGAACAAGGCTGATAGGAGCCAGGCACATAAACCCGCTGCTCATCCACAAACAAGGCAGGCATGTGGATTGCTATGGGTGTATTTCATTCCTTGCTGTGTTAATCCCTGATGCAGATGGGCTCGAGTTCAGCGTCTGACATAAGTTACCTGGCCTGTTCTCACAGATGTGTTTTGAAAAGGGTAATTGTCTACATATGTAGTGTCAGCTCTTTTTCTTGCTCTGCCACAACTGTTGTCCCTTCAAAATAAAGCCTGGATATATTTTCCCTTGTGAAAATATCTTTGTTACTCTTTCAATTTCAGGCAGGCAATTAGCAGGCTTAGCTCTTCCCTAAACCAAGTGAAAAGTGACTGAGTTTAGACACTCCAACTCTCTACCCTCCATCACCCGATTGAAACTAGAACAGATCCTCTTTGCAGCTTTAATAGTGGTCTCTCAGCCCCTTAAAAACTATGATGCTATACATCTCTGTGTACAATAAGCTTTCATTCCCAGTACTTGACTCAATTTAAAGTGATGCCATATTCTAGACCTATCATTGATTGAACAAAATAATTCAGCTTATCAATCAGGCCAGTTTATAAATGTAATTTATACATTGTCAAAACTCTTAGTTTTCTACTTAGAAAAAAATTACCCTAGTACAAGATCAATTTCACAATGTACTGACTTTGGCGGCGAATCTGGCTTAAGGAGGTCTTGGATTTTTTTCCTTTCCACTTCCCTAATTTACTTTTGCTCCTCTGTTGACATTTATCACATCCTCACAGATGGACAAAGCAGTTTGTGGAGGACACACAATAGAGAAACTCACTAAATGGCTTGATTAAAAATAACCCACAGAAAAATATATATATATTTCTTACAAATTCCTCCTACCTTCTGCTTTTCCAGCCCCAACAAGGCTTATAAAAAATG
Source organism: Anseranas semipalmata (assembly GCA_013399115.1). Taxonomy (NCBI): domain Eukaryota; kingdom Metazoa; phylum Chordata; class Aves; order Anseriformes; family Anseranatidae; genus Anseranas; species Anseranas semipalmata. The sequence continues at coordinate 4,408 of VXAA01007092.1, read as the reverse complement.
CAACTCTTCAGCATAGAAGAATTTAAACCAACTTTTTCACCAGCAGGAATATCTTCGATGCACACCTCTTCATTGCTTTCTTGGGTCATTCCAGTGTGGCCATCCCAGTATGGAGCACATGACCTTTATTCACACTATAGATGCTTAGGATGCTTGCACATCTAATATATGTCTGTAATAGCATGAACAGGGCGCCTGTGGACATAACAGGTTTCACCTTCCCATAATTTATCATTTCTCTAATTTATATCACTTTCTTGTCTGCAACAAACTCAACCAATAATCTCACAACATTATTGAGAATGGTAATCTCCTGCTCTCATAGTGGATAAAACTAATGAGAGAAAAGAAAACAAAAGAGAAAAGTGAAAAGAGAAATTGAAAAAAGAGGTATATGATAGCCTTTCTTATTAGGTCTAACATGTATTGCGAGACTGCTATCATAATACATAAAAGCCAGCCTATCTTAGAGCATTCAAAACAAAGATAATGATCTGCTATATGACCACAATTTAAAAAAAAAAAAAAAAAAATTAGAACACATTCTACAGGCTTTTCTAGCAGAAGCAGACTCAGTGAAAAGATATCCCTTTCCCACGTTGCAGATTCATAACCAACCCTGATATGAAATATATGATTATTATAGTCATGATTTCTACACTTTCACTTCTAAATCTACCATTGCTAAATGCAGCAGATTTTGATATATGACTGGGAAGAGTAATTAACTGACTTTCAACCATAAAGCTTTCTTGTTCATTTTTTCCTACAGATGAAGTAGGATCTTTTGTGAACATGTAGATTTGATGGTACCATAACTCATATGAGCTGTGGGGGATAATCTAGCACTACTGAAGTATCATCAGGTTATTGCTGGTATTAATTATAGACTCCAGACAGTTTGGACCTGATTTGGATCTCAGGATTAACATTCACAAACCAACATCAGCTGTCAATATTTTTTTTCCTGAGGAATTTTCTGTTGAGACCCCTTGTAAGTTCCCATAAAAGTTTTAAAATTCCATATGAGTGGACTTGCCAGAAATCATTAGGATTATTTATTTATTTATGTGATACATCAGCTTAGCACAGAAAATCAATGCTTGATATCAGAGGGGCACCAAGATGAAACACATCTGAGATCACATACCAAATATCCAAAAATAAATCTTTTTAAAAAATACTTGAAAAGGTGGCTGACTTTGAGTTGTTCCTTATCAAGCTGATCATATGCTGTTTTTGTGAGCTACAGTATCAGTGCAGAATACAAATGCAGTAAGGTCCTTTTTAGGGGAAGTGACAATGACTTTCTTTGCACCACTGATAGTTGGGATTTCCTGTAACTAGCATTTCAAAAAATGCAACAAATAACAAATAAGAAAAAAAAAAAAAAAAAGATAATTGCTTCTTGCTGCTTTCTTATCAGATTTACATACTTACATTACCTATAAATATTGTAACTAAATGGTATCAGGCAATGTAAATTCTGGGTAACAACAACCAAGCTTTTCTCAGGTCTGAGAAGTGACAGCCACTTTTCCAAGTAGATCAGTTGGAATCAATTTACTTGTTAATTGCTTCATTTTCTCTCCCAGATCCTCAGATTGATTTTCTATTCCAGACATTGGGAGTTGGCACAAGTCTGCTTGTAGCAAACAGTGTCAGTCTCTGTTTCCTTATTAATCTCAGTCGATGAGTCTGAGAGAAATATAACATGGTACCTAATGAAGGGCTCTTTGTACAAGAGTTTTCTCCAAACATGTTTCAAGAATGTGTTTTTACAGAAAAGTTTGGTACCTAAAGTTCTCCTTGTTATTACTATAATCACAGTAGCCGTTTCTGGACTACATCTTCAAAAGGAAATTTGAAGAGAACTGCAACTTATTGGACAGAAACCGGTCAGTTCAAGTAACGAAGTACAACTACTATGTTGTGCTTTCTGCCCACTTCTACATGCCAGATAGATAGCTCATTTTTGAATAAGTTTACAAATCAAGAGGTTGTGTTTCTATCATACTGAGCTCATAACTCATGGGCTTCCAATTGGTAGTCTAGTAGAGAGGAAAATATATACAAATGTGCAAAAGATCTTGATTCCATTAAATCAGAAGTAAGAATCCCATCAAATGAATTCCTTCATTTCCATGATAAAAAAAAAACACATAAACAACACCTTGGTCCAGTTTCAAATTAAGTTGAATGGAATCTGGACAATATATTTTAAAAAAAGTTAATTTTTTTTAAAAGTTTAAAATATTATTTTATTTTCTACTCTGATTTTTAATGTATTATAAGTCTTCCTTCTGACAGATTTCATGCTTTCATTTGAACATTAACAGCCAACATTTCATTTCATTTCTAAACTGCATTTATCAGGCTTGAGAGCTAATAGAATTAATTAAAAGTTTTTCTTAATTACTCCTCAGTTAAAGTTTTTTTCTTCCAGTGCTAGTACTTAGCTGAGTTTCTTCTTCACCTATAAGCAGAGATCATAATGCTCATCTAAGTATGCTAGTGCATAGTGCTCATTCTCTCTACCACATGTAAGACAGTGTTTATTTAAATTCTTTTTTAAAAAGTTTTTGCAGTCATATTTTTGAAGTCTTTTCCTGCTATTGTTATTTCTTCCATTAATGAAACACATATCTTCATTTCTATTTTCTCAATACTCCAGGCTACTTCTTTATCATTTCTGTTTATATATGCAGACTAATTTAAAGCTTCCTGTAGAAGATTTTTAATGGTTTAAAGAGTTTATAGTTGGGTCCAGAATGATCAGTAATGTCTAGCTGAATTTTTATTGATTTTCAGTCACAAAGCTGGGACTGTTACATGTGGAGAGCATGGTCTCAGAGGCATAATATAGAGTATGTAGATTTACTCTGCCAAAATGATAACCAAGTAGCTTGCTCTGATGATTGAGAATGGCTGAAAAGCCTGCATTTGATAACATCAAAAATATTCCAAGTTTATCACTTATCATTTGATTTTGCCACTCTACACCTTCACTTTACACTTTCAGCTTCAGCTGCTGCTCAAATTTACAAAGCATAAATCGTCTTCATGAGCACTATCCACAGATCTCATTTCCCGACTTCCTCTGAGCATTCAGGACAGGTGGAGACCTTCCTCCTACAAGAGGGGATGTGCACCCCTGCTCAGCAGCATGGCAACTCTTCCAAGCCAGGGCCACATTACAGTTACCCATTGTGATCTTTTCTGGAGGGATTTGCCAGCCCTCTTGCTCAAGAGAGGAACATGCACTTTGTTTGCAATTCAAAACTCTTAGTACCATCCCAAGACAAACTATAAACTTACAAAGGCATGTCCATATAAACATAGCCATACAATAGAAATGACACATCTCTATCCTAGTAGGTATGTGGGTCTATTTCCAGGCTTAGCTGAAGGCATACCATTTACGAGAGCTAAAAAACTTTTCTAACTAACTAGTTAGCTTGTGCAATTGTGCTACAACGTACAAGTGACAAAGACCTGATGTTCTTCTGTTTGAATAATATTTTTCTATGCCTTAAAATCTAAAATTGTGTCATTCTGAAAAGTCAAAATTAAATCCAATCCAGCTAAACACTTTAGCTCCCGTTCATCCTCATCTTTCTAAAACCATCCTCTTCTATTCAGTGGAGAAGAGAATTTAGCTCCCAAAAGTCAGAATTGCCATCAGAGACATATCTATTTAGTGTCATTGGTTATAGAAAGAGTTTAAAATGAGCACACTCCTAACTTAACTGTATCTATAAATGACTTAACTAAGATTCAGTTCATGGGAAATCTGAAGGAAAAAAAAAAAAACACTTTCTTAAAAAAGGCTCATTTTTTCCTCAAGTGCTGCGAAAATGGAAACAGAAAAGCAGGGAGGAAGCTACATCCTCAAGCAAGAAGCATTGGTCAATGTTACATGCCTTCATTTTCATGTGTTGGGGAACCACTGGTGCCAATTCACAATTCTTTCCCAGCTGTGAGGGCAATGTGTGTGGCTGGGCTGCATAGTAAAAAGCACTCCTAATGACTGTGGTGCAGTTGATAAGGAATGTGGGGCACTGAAGTTAGCTAATAGGGAGTGTTGTATAATTAGGCTGGCTAAACCATGGGACCATCTTTCTAAAGAGTATTATCGGTACACAAGCATCTCTTTACTACTGTTTTATCATTATTTGTAAAAACTTACCTTCTGATACTGATTGTAAGCTCTTTGGGCCATGAATGGTTCCATAATTTTTTTGTTTTTGATGGTGCTTACCAAAATTGGTACAACTTGATAAAATTTGTATTGTGTTTTCCATGAATTGAGACCAGACCTGTGTATTCCCTTGTATTAATAATAGATAATTTCAATATAGCTAGTAAATACTACTATGGGAATACATAGAATCATAGAGCCTTAGAA
>VXAA01007090.1:432859-448009 GCA_013399115.1 Anseranas semipalmata | reverse complement strand
GAGAGGGAGAGGGAGAGGGAATCAATTTGCTCAGTCTTCCTGTTATCTTTGTCTACAGGTTTCAACCACCTGAATATTTGGGAAGAAAGATTTTTCAGCATAAAACAGCTCAATAGATTGGGCTACTAGTGACATGTTATGACTACTAGTTATGACACAAGAGAAAGCCTACTGCTATAAAGCTAAGGAGATGACAGAAATAGCAAGAACTCCTGAAACCATGTACTTATTCTTCAAAGTAGCTTTCCATATATATGTATTTGGGATCTAGATTTAGACTATTGTGCGGGGTTTAAAACCTTTGTATCACTGTACAGATATGTCTGTACTGAAAAAGCTAAACAGTGCCAGGCATGGACCTGGGCTTTGTCATGTGATTGCATTTTTTGTTAAGATTTTAGAATGGACCCTGGAACATCGTTGGCCATGGACTCAAGATCATTTCACTAAACAGATACAACATGGGAGTTTGCAGGGGCTGAGGATTGTTCTCAAGTAAAAACTTGGTTGTGGTCATAGTTCTGGAAGATTAGCAATTTAAAACTAAAAATGTAGCTAGACTATGGCAGTTCAACTGGGGCATAAAATGGGTGTGAACAATGCAAGTATAGGTGTAAACATGGCTAAAACAACATAACTTCTCTAAATGCTGACTTTGTGATATCTGGAAATAAAATCTTGATTTTGCAATTAAAAGACATTCTTCATTGTTATTAGGTTAGGAACATGACATCATTTTATCAGTCATACAAGGTTTTTTCTAGGTCTGCAGACTGATCACATAAAGTCTTTTTACTAGAGTTCAAGCCATCAAGAATTATTACATAGACAAAGATGTTTGAAACACACTACTGCCAACTAAAATGCATCAGATCTGCAGAACACAAGCTTGTTGCCATATATTATTCTTATGAGTATTGCGGAACATTTCTCGTTTGGAAAGAAGTAGACAAGGGGTTTTGTAAAAAATATACCCGGAGTTTGTGGAACTGGCAGTGCACATTTTAGATTGCTTTCAAGATCATCATATTTTTCTAGCTGACATTATATGTAACATCATAAAGCAGACAGAAAATGAATACAGTTAGTTATGCTCTGTAATGTGAGTAAGCATCTAATAGCTTCAAAAGGCAGACATCACAAGGCCTGTTTTTAACATATTTCATGATTCAAAGTCATCCTAAAAAAAGTGAAGTTGGAAAAGAAACAGATGTACCTAAGATCTCTAACTGTAACTGTTCTATAGAAATATCCTCAGCAAAGCAAAGGTGTTGTATGGTACATGGAAGTGGATGTTATGTTTGTATTGTAATCTGGATTCTTAAAAGGTGATTGAATAGATATTTGGATGAACTAAGGGGACTATCACCATTCTGTGGATTTGGATAGTTTCCAAATGTCTCATCAGCAACTTGAAGTATAACAAAACTCATACAACATTAAGGGTGTCCACATTAGTATTTTAGTTCTGATTAGGCACAAATCTCTTAATCGTCCTCTTTTATTTCACTTTAATTTGCATAGCAGAGCAGTTTGCAATGGGATACACAAACTGGATTCATTTTGGATGAAGCTAAGCTTGAGAAAGTTTTCCAGGAGCACAGCTAATGCAATCCGGTCACAGATGGTAATTTCGATTGTAGAGCCAGACAAGAACTAGGTCAAGGTAAACCTCTCTGAAATGTGTATGTTAAGGATTTTGAGGCATTGACACCAACTGCCAACCTACAGACCCACCCTTATCTGGCTGCACTAATAAAGACGTCATCTGGGTTCTGATCCTAAGAAACAAGAAAAAAAAAGATGCATTCATTGCTATTTAGAAGCCAACTACAAGCCATCAACTAGATGTGCGTGCTTCCAAGAGACTGAAGGTAAGAGTGGAACTGGATCACTAGATCAGAGACAATGAAGGTTGTCAGAAGACAACTTCTGCACAGAGCACTGTTTTCCTGCTTCTGCAGAACTGCCTGACTGTAGGCTGTAATGTTGTTTTGTTACTACTACTGCATGTTAGTACATGCATATTGACATATGTGTCTGCATCTCAACAGAGATCATTAAAAAAAAGGAGTTTTATAACAGATCTATTCTATTTCAGTGTACAAATAACTTTTTACAAAATAGGCCTTTAGGATCTGGTTGTAGTGAGGATATTTTCCCCTTTGATGGGTTGTTTTGTTGATGCGAATTTAGTATCTCGATTCATGTCTAGCATGATGTAAACTCATCTCAGGTAGTCATCATCATCTACAAAGATGGACATCTGCACTAGTACTCTAGGCTCATTCTATATTCAGTGGAGTTTACAGTCATATCTCAAAGGCCATTCATCTCACCTGTGTTAGAAAAGGATGACATACCTATCTCTCTCCTTTGACTATAGCAGGAACCTGAGGTTACCAGACATTTAGATGACAGATGAATAAAATTAGGGAAGACAAGTCTTTTGCCATATCTCTACTGGCTTGAATAAAAGTGTACTGAGATAAAGGAATGAAGAGCTGGTGCATTCTTAATACTTCTCTTACAAAGAAACAAGAATAACAAGAAAACAAAGATTTATCTTTTTTTTTTTTCTCTTACATTTTAAGTGTATGCAATTAGCAAAAATTTATATAAGATTTTGCCTAGTTCTTTAACCGAAGGTCCTCCAGGAATTTATTTCTCAATAAAATCTAAAACAAACTACACTGGATACTTCCAGTAACTTTCATGATTAATGAGTGTCATAGGTTTACAATTTACATGAAAATAAAGGATCACCAGTTTTGCAAATACACCTTTGCTAATACTCATGTGATTTAGCCAAGAAGTGCTTTCAGTTTTCGTAAATCCATGTTTTTGTACCAGTTTTTTAAAAAAAAAAAAAAGAGCTGTGGGAATTTCACGTAGAACTATGTGTATAAAACAATTAGCCTTGTAAGACATATTTCATTGGGAAAAGAAAAAAAATACTTGAAGCGAAAATGTGAATATTATACATAGAAGATAATCCTATTAATAACCACAGAAAAAAAGAAGGTAAAGCTTAGAAAATACAGGAGACCACAATTGCATATTTTAGGACTAAAACAGTTCCTTTCCTTGATCACTGGAGAGCACTGTTCCCCTATGAAACAATTTGTTTTACGAGCTCAGCTAGGCATTCTGCTGCAGAAGGGATTTGATGTAGAAAATTATATAACATATATTATGAATTCAGAGTTATGGAAGAAGAAATGTTAGACTTCTGCAAAAGAAATATAAAAAAGCCATGTTTTATGGGATTCCATTCTCCTATCCTTCAATTTATACTGATAATACCATATTATTTATTACTTCTACTGTAAGAATGTCTACAACTTCATCTGGTCTGGAGACCTATTATGATGGGGACAGAACATGTGTATATCCAAAAGATTAGTTCTGGCTTTTTTTATACATCTGTTTATTGTAAAAATAACACGAATTGTGTGAAATTCAGGGTCAATGCACATAAGCAGTTGCTTCTGAACAGGTGAGAATAAAATCAACTGTATCATTTTTTTGCCTGAACTGGAAGGGCTAACATATACCTTTCCAAACCTCGAATCATTTCAGTTAAGTATAAAAATAGTTTTCCAGAAAAGGATACAAAAATAGTTAACAGGCAGCAGCACAGAACTAGAAGTATCTTGTGATTAAGACAGAGATTTATTCAGTAATTCTGAGACTTCTGTCTGGTTTCAGTATCTGGGTGCAAACAAGGCCTTGGAAATCCTTTGACAATGTCTCAGGTTTCAGACTCTAAGTAGGGGTGAATACTTGTCCCTCCCAGGTTCCCTTTGGTGCTCCTGCCTTTGAGGTTTAGTGCTTTGTGCCAGTACAGTTTTACTCTGATTTCAGATTTGAATGAGCAGGGTGGGACCTTGGGTCTGATTTCTCTGCTCTATTTGTATAAAAATGAAGATGGTAGCATTTGGTTTGTATGTTAAATCATGGGACGTTTAATTGGAATGCAAACCAAGAAATCATATTTGTTATATCAAAACTGAAACAAGGAGAGAAAATAATACCTTGCTATCAGATTTACCCTTTTATGGATGTAATAAATGCTTTGTTTAGTTGTTAGCTATTATTACTAAGCAATCGTATATAAAAAGAGAGCTGTTCATCCTACAAGTTATTCTGTTACATACAGTCCATATTAATTATGAACACAGAGGGAGGGCTTTCAGGGGTCCGGTCCAAGGAGAGCAGTGAGGTCTGCTAGATATCATAATCTGCAATGAGCGTGGGAGGATCTGAGCCCATAGGTCACCTACCAAATCTCATCTGCAGTTCTATGACCATGTCAAACATCTTGTTCACCATTGATGTATAATTCATTGTACTGTTTTAATTGAATTGCACACTGAAAAGACCTGATTTGTCGAGATAGCCTTCCCATTTCACAGCAGTAAAGCTCCATTGATTTCCAGTCAGAGAAGAGGATGTCACGAACGGTCAGAACAGAACGTTTAATATTCAAATCCACTGAGCATAGCGCTGACCTCTCTCAGCTTCCTGTCCTGAATAAGGACCTCTGCTAATAAGCAGCAGATACACACACATGAGAAGCCCATCCTGCAGAGGATCACTGATCACATTAATTCAAAATCGATTATGGAGCCATAAACTAAAGGAGATTATGACTGGCAACATGCAGGATATAAAGCTGATAGGAAGTGTTCTTCAAAGTGTGGAAGAAGGAATTAGTGCTACATTTATTAGCACTATCTTTATTTGATTGCTCTGAGCTCTGGCTCAGTGAGTTCCTTGAGCAATACAGAGAGTTATGGCTTTTCAATAATTAGCTGAGAACATCTCATAATTACATATGCTAATCAGCAAAGAGAATATAGGTGTAGTCAGAACCTGCTTTAGCTTATTAACATTAGGGTATGCCATGATTTCTTCTTTATGTGAATTTGCAATGAGATTCAGGGTAACTATCTCAGATACGCAGTGGCACAGATGGGGGAATGGGAATAGAGGAAAAAATGTGGGAACTTTTGATATTAAAGTGAGATCCAGTGAGCCTAAAACCTGTCCCTGGACAGAGTTCCAGTGTGATTGGCACCAAAACTGTACCACAGAGCATATGTAAGAAAAGAGATGCTTTAGAAGCTTTGGAGCAGTCCAGGTTTACATGGAAAAGGACTGAAATTTCACTTCAATATCATCTGAATCTTCAGTGGAGCACACTCCAAATTTCATGAGCTTAGTCATGTCAAACGTATGTTGGCTTCTACCTTTAGGACTCTTGAGGTCAAGGATACCCAGGAAGTTGCAGTCTGTCACTGCAAGCCTGGGATGGTGTCTGATTCTTATTGACAAGTCATTATCCTGAACTCAGATAAACAGACCAGCTGGTTTTTGCTCGTGGCTTACCAAACCAATGTGAAATGTCATCAGATGTCATGGATGATGTCATGGATGACATGGATGGCGAAAAATGTCATCTTCCTTGATTTGCTGCTGACTGAAATATAAACCTAGTTTTATGTGGTCAGAAATGTGATTTTCAAGGTTTATGATGCTAGTCATCTGTATGCTGGTATTTTTCTAATGGGCCACACTAAATCTCAAAGCTCTGGTTCCTTCTCCAGTCTTCTGCTCATCTTGCTGTCTGGCAACTTTGATTCTGATACCAACCCCCGCCTTGCCCCCAGTTTTCCCTCCTTTTTTTCTGGTCTGGTCTTCCTAATACCAAAGCCCTCCATGCTGGGATACTGTTTAAATAGGTCAAGTAACTTGACAAAGATTTGAAGCACCTAAGTTCTCTGTCCTGCCCTTTCATCCGAGTGTGTAGTGGAAAATATTGCTCTCTTTGTTATTGCATGTCTAATAGAAAACAAAGAGAACATCTTCTGTTTTCTTTTTCCTTAAAAATGTCTTTACCTTTTAATTATTTCCCTCTTCTTCCTTATTATGGTGGTCTGGTATACAAACAAAGGAGTAGGCTGTAAAATTAGAATTTCTCATCAGATACCAGATAAAAAAGTCTCATATCATTTATATCCTATCCAGTCTTATTCTTTCTTATCTAATCAGAATAAAATAGTACTTTTTGCATCATCTTTTTAATGAAAAAAGCAACATTAAATTTAATTTCAATATTTAAAAATAGGTGAAATCTAAAGTTTAGTATAAATTTTTGTGACTTTCTGATCAATCTTAAATTCCTTTTTTTTTTTTTTTTTTTTTAGCTTGAAATATCAGGAATATCCAGTTTTTCCCCTCCTAGAAGATGTAAGCAATCTTTCTACCAACAGACCAAACATGTAAGTTAAAATAAAAAAATAGAAATAAATGAAGTAAATATTATTGTGAAATTATGTGTTGAATGACTGATGCATTTTAACAATTTAGTAATCTCAGGTTTCTCGGTGTATAGTTTAAATCATACTATGTTTCAGGGTAAAAATTATGTAGGCAAAATTTGAATAAGTAATGGAAAAATCAAATCAAAAAAACCCGCTCATTATGAAATTATCGGAAAAAAGCAGCCAAGCATTGATTATGACCTAACCCCAAACTCTGTATCTGAGTGTTTTTTCATGCATCATTAAAATGGATATATATACTTCAAGGCTTTTATGTTCTATTCTAGTCCTCGTTGAAGACATGTTTTTGTTCAAATTATTTCACTAGAAAGGTTGTTGTTATATTTCATTTTTCCCCTCCCTCGTGTTTTTTTTTTTCCATCATATTTTTTATTTCACAGCAAAAACACAGAAGCATACCTCTAAAGGGGTTATTTTCAATGAAAAACAGACTTTTGTCAAAGAGCTAGTTCAGCATAAATGTTCCATCTGAAATATTTTCTAGTGGGAAAAATAGTATTGTGCTCTCAAATGATCTAAATGTAGGAGTTTTCAAATGTTTCATAAAACGGACACATTATCAGACAGATAGTCTTTGAATCACCTCTCCTTTTACTCATGGTGCCCATGTCACCTGCTAACTCATTCATGAGGGCCAAAACCATATTCTTTTCCATTTACTGCTGTGTAATATCCTGGTGTCAATTGCAGTAACAGCTAACATAGAAAATTACCATCAGGGAACTACAGACATACTGCTTCTATATAGAAAAAGAGAAAACTGCTTTTTTTTTTTTTTTTTTCATCATTTTATCTTATTTCTGACTGGTCTGTTTCTCTCCTGGAAACAAGTATATGGCATTTTGCCGTATGCCATCTGTACACCTAATAATTTCACTGAGAAACACTAATAGGCTTGGGATCTCTGACCCAGTAGGTCGCCACTATCTGTAAACTAACTGGTCATCCCTAAATACACTAGAGATTGATCCAAGACCAGCTAAGGTCAGCAGATGCCTTTCAGTAGACTTTGGATCAGACACTGAAAATTCAGAAATTCATGGTCCATTTTGAAATGGAGAGGCTGATTAGAAAATGAATCCCCTGATGTTCAGATTGCTATTTTAATCAGCAATCTGTAAGCAGAACAGAGTGCTAAAAATGACCTTCCAGTGATTTTCACAAGTTCAGGAGATTCAACAGCTTAGGGGTACTCTCAGAATTAGGTATTTCTCTTCTGTGGTTCCTCATTTGGTCTCTTAGTTTCTTAAGTGTCTTAAGTTTGCAGATACTGTGCCTTGCTCTATGGTATAAGTAAATTATCTAAACTAGCTTTAAGCCTAAAAGGGAATTTCTTCATTCAAAGTGCCACCACCTTTTCCAGTACAGACTATATAAGGGGAAAATAAAATCGTGTTGAAAACTGTAGTTCTCCACAGATGACAGACATTTTAAGGCAGTAGTTTAAAAAATCATTTAGCATCTAGTTGCCAGTGGACCACAACTAACTACTAATTGGTCCCTTTAGATGCTCTGCCAGCTTATTTTTCACTTCAGCTCTTATTCCCATTTTTTTTTTTCTAAATCCAACAATCTAAAAATCTTGTGATAAGGCTCTTGCTAATTTACATAGCAGGGGTTGCTATAGCAACCTGGCAGAACATTTCCAGAGGCAACATAGTAGAGGTAACCTTTATCTTTATGAGAGAAATACGCTTTAAAGGTTTGTGATAGTCCTGTATAACTATTTTTTTTTCCTGAAGATGTTTAATCATGCCGTGAAGTCAAAATATTTCAACTTTGATATCACAGTCCTCAGCTCAATGAGTGCTGTTGTCATTAATACATATTATGACCTCATTGAGTATCAAAGCATGTAGAACCAGCAAACTGCAGAGTTCAAAGCTGTAAGATGTGCTGCCATGTCGGACATACAGAGCTGAGGCTTTTGGACAGTGTCAAAATGGTCTCCCTAGGGCTGCTTGCAGCACCCAGGTTTGTGGAGAATTTGCTCTCACTTCTTGCACGCTCGCAGTACCGAATGTCAGCCTGTGACCGCACGGCCAGCTGCCCCCAGCTTTGGACTGCTCACAGAATTTGCACAGACCAAAGACTCTGAGAAAAGTGTGGCCAAAAGGCAGGTATTGTGACGACAACAACCAGCAGTTCTGTCATCCACCTCTGATAAGAAAATGGGTCCCTAATGGATCCATTAAGCTAAAAAAAGGTTGTCCGTAATTTGCTTTAGTGCTCTACTTTTGGAACTATGATAGCAATATTATATTCCCATAAATGCAGGGCTGTGTGAAAGATATAGTGTTATTAGTAATTCAGAAAAGGAAGAGTTTGCACCTTTATATTGCTGTGAAAGTCTTCCTGTGACCTTCAGAGCTGAGGTATGTGTTCCACTATCTTTTACCACATCCCAGGCAGCCTGCAGAGTCACCGACAGAGGGGAGCAACCCTGCATCTCCCACCCTGTGCGGGCTGGCCCGTCCATCTCAGATGGGGACACACTCTGTTACTCTTTGAATATAGTGGAGGAGGTACTGAGAAGCTGTGGTATGTCTTAAGGTGTCTATAGGCCCTGGTTTTTAGATCTGCCAGGTACTTATCTGTTTATTATTCTGTTATTTAAGTTACGCTTAACTCAAGCTGGGATAACTGTCACAGGCAAGACAGAGTAGCGACAACAGGCTGTAGTGGATCAGGGTACTCTACATGATTCTCTCTCACACTCACTCATTCACCCCTAGCATTATGTTCAGTATTTCTTGGCTGCTCTTCCCAGCAGGTAGGTCACTGCTGGCCAGGGAATGCCATGGCCAAAGATGTGTTGAATTGTGCTGTGTTTCTGCTGGCATTTATCAGCCTCCAGTGTTACAGGGCAAGGTCCTGGTACATCCCCCTGTATTTGTCTTGATATCTCTCTGCTATCTCTAGGATCTTCCCCAGTTTCCAGGATCTTTCTTTCAGCCAGCATTTTCACCACCACAGAAATTCTTTCCGAGACATATCTTCTTTTCAGGAACGCTCCTTTCAGCCCAAGCCCCTGGTTTTCCCAGTCTAAGTAGTCAAAGTGCAGAAGCTGAATGCATGATCAATCCCCTAATTGGTGCTTCTGTCTCATGGAGGTCTCAGGATGTTCTGTTTTTGTTTTGTCCAGGCAAAAAAAATTACAAAATTTAAATTTAAATTTTACAAAATTTAAATTTCCATTTAAAATTTCATTTTAAATTTCCATTCAAATTTACAAAATTTACAACCAGACAATACCTGTTGCGTGTAGCAGGTAACAGGTAGCAGGCTTCTGCTTAGGAGTGCGAAAGTTCTCTTTCAAGCACCTCCCTGCAGACAGATGTACACCCAATTATCTGTTGCCTGTTAGCATTCAAACTTTAAGCCATTTCTTGCTTACGACTGTCGGGTAAAATCTAAATATAATACTTAATTTGCGGCATCCAAAGCAGTTAAAAACAGTTATAAAAATATATGAGGACTACTCCTAATAGGGCTATATCACAACAGTCTCCTCTCCCTCATTCTGTTGATTTCCTCTCTTCTGACAAAGAGCTATGGCTTTGTGCTTGCCATATATTTCAAGATGCATCTAAAGCACGAAGAGAGATTTTTCACCAAGGAGTTCACCTGTATAAAAGAGCTTCCATCAGAGCTCTGCAATCACACCATCAGACAGATTTAGAATCTGCATCAGCCTTTCTCCTCAGAAGCCATTTATTCCCTCCTGAGCTGAAAGACTGTCAGACCTCACTTTGCTTTAGACCAAGAGTCTTATCCCAACTTAACTGGCTAGTAAACAATTCTTTTCCTTAAAAGGTAGAATCTGCTTTGCCAGATGCTTTGTTTGCTGTTTGTCATGATTCATTGTACAATACATCTTTCAGTGAACCCTGAGTTATACTTTTAGCTCAATGTTAAAAGCATACTGGAAAAAATACCTCAATATGCTAACTGTATGTAGTTCATTATTAGCTCTTGACCAAGTTCTTGATCAGTTCTTGGGGGTGGGGATGAGCTTAGGGTGACTGATTTCTAGCAGTATTCCTGGTAACAATTCCTGATAACAATATGGTAACAATTAGAGAAGCCCATGAAATAAGAAAATAATCTAATCCTAAAAATAGAAAGGGAGGTTGTTATCGATCTGACCGAGATCCCAAGATAAATCCAGTTTAAAATATGTGAATCTAAGCTGTGATAATGTAAAAGCCTACCTAAGAAGGAGTGCTTGGTCAAATTTCTTAGCACTACATTCAGGCTAGTGTTAGTAGGACGGTAGTTCCAAAGGAGAAGAAGAAAAGTGTTTGTTCTTGTCTCCCAGTCCTGCGCATTGTCACACAGATACTGCGTCTCACCACAGAAATGACACACAGCAGCAGGGCAGTGGCTGGTGCCAGTCAGAATAAAGCAGAAGATTTCTAACCCCAAATCCTGTTTTCAAGGAGACATACAATTGTAAAACCATCAGCTTTTGAGCTAGTATTTTCTAGGTCTGGATATTGCTCAGAAGTGATATGTGACTTTGACTGGTGTGTGGGAGAAAGGACATTGCTGAGGCAGGATGTAAGACCAGCACTGAACTAGTGCCAGAAGTGCTGGCCAGCATGAACAAAGAAGGATTTTGACAAAGCCAAACCTTTCTGATCACACTTTACTGCTTCACAGGTCATCAGGAATTTGGTCTGCTGTATGCCGCAGGCCATACCACATCCTTCAGCTCTGTAGTGAGTTTAGTGACTGCTCCTTGACCAATGTGTAACTTGTTTCTAGGTACATCTTCTGAAAACAGCCCACTTTACTCTGAAGATACCAGATTAAAAATCCACCATTTTCTATGAGTCAGCCTCACTGTTAAAGACATGGTCTTGGATTTATCTGACTTGTTTTAGGCAACTTACTTGATGTGCTGAAGCTGGGAGTTCAGTAATTAATGGGGAAAGATAAAGACTGTCTGTGGGTAACTCAACTTTTTGAATATCTGCATCACTTTCTGGAGATATGCCTGTCCTGGCACTGCCTGTATATATTGTTGCCTGCGTTTTGGCAGCAATAGACAAAAGGCCTGAGGCTACAAGGGACGTATATGGGGATTGAGTTGGCTTTAACCCCTTTTTTCAGAACAGAATCCTAGAAGTTCATATATTGATGGTTTTACATTTGGGTACTAACACCTCTGATTCACTGATTCCAGGATGTTGTTGCCAATTTTGTAGGTATTCCTTATTCCTAAGTATGTGAATTTGCATTTAAAAAACATTTTGTTTGAAAGAACCTGGCTTACCAAGTCATCTTACTCTTTGTACTATCCAGAGAATAGCCTTTGTTTGAGTTATGTAGCCTCAATCTTCTAATTTAAATTACATTTGTTCTTTGTACAGTATTTCAACTGGTTCTTGAATTCAACAGAAGCATATTGAAAATTATTGCACAAGGAAAAACTTAATTAAAAACTGAAGATCGGGGCTATATAATTCAAGCAAAGGTTGTAGCTAATTTAACAGCTGTAATTTCCTAGGGGCTGTTATTTATATAAAGCAGTTAGAACTTTTATTGCACCTTTGGTGTGGCATTTAATTAATTAATTTGGCATTTCCATAGCACATGTTCTGATTCTATCTGAGTGGTAGATGCTTCATATTTCATCTGAAAGCAGGCAAAAAATGTGCAGTTATCCAAATGGAGCCATTCCAAAATTTACAAAAGGCTCCTTTGCTTTCAGATGTGAATAGAGACGATTACTTGGGGTTGAAATAATCACATGCCATGTTAAAGTCAGAGTCTCCAATACTGGCAAGATCTGAACACCTGCAAACTCAATAGTCTCTATAAAAGTTTAATCTTGTGTGTTGATGCTTTGTATGCCTCTTTCATGCCTACTCCAGACATGAGTGCTTTCCACTGCAGGAGGAAAAGATCTCACAGAAAAGCCTTTAGATCAGCACTGAAGTAGGAAAAATTTTACGTTTTTATGGCTCTCGTCAGGATGTAACATGAAGATTAATAAACAAGGAGCTAATGTGTTCCACGGAAGGAGGACGAATTGGATCTGAAAATCGAGATACATAGTGTACAATGTACATTTATGAAAATGCTGAAACAGAGAGGGCAAAAAATACCCATTCTGTCTCTTCCATTGTTTTAATCCTGAATAATACATGGTTATGAAGATCAACCCTAAAGATGCATGTGAAAAAAACATTCTTTTCTGATTAACTCAGGTTTTTGTGCATGAAATGAAAAGAAAAAAGTCTTATTACCATTCCTCATTATGAAAAAAAAATAAAATAAATTTCATTAAACATAAACTGAACTTTCAGTATTGTCAACACAGTTTTTATTTATTTGCCTGAAGCCACATTTTTTAATCACTGTTATATACATTTTTTAATAAGAGATTGTGTAAGGTATTAACAGCATAAATTCTCTCTCTTTTTTTTTTTTTGTCTAAGCAATTTAGGTTTATTTATTTAACTGTTAATTTTGAATTGTGTGAGATTAAATTAGTAACACTAAGGCTGACACATAAAACTTTGCCAATGAATATTTAAATGTGATGTTCTTTATACACATCGTTCAGAAGAGACTTACTTGCTGCTTTTTGTTTTTAAACTTATTTTCCTGTATTAAATTTCTCTGAGCAGAAAGCCAACAATTTCTTCCAATAAAACTTGAAGTTCAAAGTGTGAGTAGGATTCAGAAACCAGGACTTCTTCTGGGCAGAGACATACTTGACCACTGCTTAAGAAAATATATCATAATTCTTCCTTTCTCACATGGAAATTAAACCAAGACTGTTTCCTTTAATTTGTTTCCTTTATTTTTTTTATTCTTTTTGTTTGTTTGGTTCGTTGGTTGTCTTTTTTTTTTTTTTTTGGTTACTGAGAACAATGTATGAGAGCAGAACTTCCAGAATAGGCAGTGGAGACATATTTGCATGACTTCTTTGCAGCCAGGAAGCTGTCTAGTTCTGACTTGAATCTCCATGTAACTTGTCTTTCTTAAAATCTTTGAGACTTTGAGAATGGATATTCCCTTAACTTGGTGCATTCCTATGTAAAGTTTCCATTTTGACCAAAGAAACAAACTCTCAAAAGATGACCCCAATATCAGTTCCCATATATATTAATCTTGCCAGAGTCATCTAAACATTGGCGCCTTAAAGGTGTGGGTAAACAGGAGCCTTAACCATAGTCCTGTCTTCACTCCAGAACTAAGAAGCCAGAAGCAGCTTTGCAGATGAGGTGCATTTTATGTTTTCCAACTCAATCAACAGCATATATATGACAGATTCTGTGGATACAAATCACTCATATAAAAATATAAAAACCTAGTGCTGCTTGAGGTTCCCTTGTATCACTCACCTGGTCTACAGGTACAGCTGTAGAAGAAGGCATATTACCTGTGCATCCCGTGTTTTGCTTGCCTGATGCAAATGTTTTGGAGGCTCTAGGGGATCTCAGATAACATGAGTGCTGATGTCTAGGCAATCTAATCACATGTAGTCTTCCTCATCTGATTTTTCAAGTGTTAATATTGATAGTAGGTGTTGATTGCAATGTTGCCAAACAGAAAGACAATGAGTGGTTAGCTTTTTATGACTGAGAAAAAGAAAAAAGTGGAAAAAAAATCCCAAATCATATTTTTGCTGGAGGCTATTCAGTTTTGCTCTATTTGTCTTTAAACTAAGCTGTGAAATTTTGATCTTATGAAAACTTATGAAACAGAATTTTGAAGGAAAAAAAAAAGGCAACAATTAAAGCCAGACAAAGACAGCAGCAGGAACATAAACAATGTGCTTAACTTCAGAAGTACAATTCCGTAAATCCAGTGTGTCTTGGGAGTTAGACTGTCATATGAACCATAGATTAATCCACCATTTGAACATGACTGTTTCATTTAGGCATACTACTGAATGATGAGGCTGACCACTTTAAAATACTTCATGGTTTTTTTAGCCTCTGTGGGTAACAGAAGAAAAAGAAAAGATATTATTGTACAAAAAGTAGTTAAATCATGATATGTCAACACTTATGTTTTCATTTTAGCTATATACAAAGAAAAGTTAGGAAAAAAGAACAGCAAGAAACACTAATTTCTCTTGCTCCCCAGGAGAAAGTATGCTTCAAATTAATGGTACAGCTCCACAATACAGTGGAACAAAGTGCCACGCAGGGCAGATACTCTGTGGATGTCTGGACATCAGTTACCTTCCCCTGGCCCTGAGGATCTGGATGATCCTCCTACTGTTCTACTAAGAAATGAACGGCAATGGATCCTCTGCTTGCCTATGTGCTTGCCTCCTTTCTTCCTTCTCCTCTTCTGTTTCCTCTGGTTTTGCCTTGCTTCTCTGTGCTTCTGCACAGCCAGTCAGTCTGGGGCAAGACTGCATAACCTGCAGCACTTCTGTGCTCATCTTTATTTGTGCTGTGGGAAGGAACCATTTTCTGTTCTCAGTCACTGAAGCTACAGGATTGGTCCCGTACTATGCTTATTAATAAGAAGTAAAATTCACAAGTACAATGTTCCACTTGAGCATTTTAAGATTAATGTTTCATCACTATCTCTTGGATATCTGGCTTTTATTCAAAGACAAGATTAATACTTTACAAGTGGTTGCTCTGGTGTGAAAAGGTGCAGAAGGAAAGAGGAAAAAGCAAAATCTAATCTAAAATCCAAACTTACTTATTAAAGTATGACCATAACCCTGTAAAATACCTGATTTTCAATCTCAGCTAATAAGAATGGATTCAATCCCTAATATTAATGCTTTAATTAAGTACTTTTTATGTTGTACTGTAAC
>VXAA01007090.1:401137-424058 GCA_013399115.1 Anseranas semipalmata | reverse complement strand
TTTTTATTATTATTATTATTATTTTTCTCTTTTATTTAGAAGGAGCTCTCTTTCCTTTCAAAAGCTTTCCATTTCAGACAGCTCTTCTCTTTGGCTCAGTTCCTTTGTTCCTGCTCTCAGGCTGACTCTGAGGAAACAAACACATCTTTGGGACTCTTTAGTCTACAACCACTCTTAGTCCTGAGGCCAAAAGCTCTGTAGATCTGTTAATATCTTTCACTTCTGCAATCACAGCCTGTTTGTCCTTAGCTCTGATGTATTACATCCTTGGAGCTATCTTGTCTCACTGAGGCAGAAATCCACCTGAATCCTCCTGAGAAATGGATACAGAGGCTATATCGATTCAAATATAAGAATATAAGCATTATTTTTTTGTTGTTGTTGTTTTAATCTACAGGTTATGCAGAATGATTTAGATTTCTAGATTTTTCTGGAATTTCTTTAAGCAAAAATCACCTCAATTTTAAGAAAGGTAATTAGCAATGCCATATTTTGTCTTTCCTGTGAATTAAAGAGAATGAAATAAATAACCTCTATAACGTGCAGTGAAAATACCAGACACATTTTTACACAATTCCCCATCCCCTCTGAAACCTGCTGATTAATTGGATATTTAAAATGAAATGGCTTCAGAGAATAGACTTTCTACCAGATCACTCTCTATGTTGATATTTACTCCCTAATCAAGTCTTTTAACATTTTCTTTTCTCCCCATGTGTTCTTTACATCCCAAAGCTTACACCAGGCCCATAAGGGAGTTCATCACCTATCTTACAATATCGCTTCTGGGAAATCATTTTATTCCTTCATTCTTTCTCAATCTTTTCCTGAAGTTCCACATTGTTTCCTGCTCAGTTGTAGTTGCCTAGCAATCAACCCCTCTTGGCACCCAAATTCACACTTCTTTAAATATCTCTACCTATCTATATCTTTAAATCTCTCTCTCATTTGCTTAATGGTTAGGAAAAAGGCCAAGAATGTGTTTTATCAATTGGGTCACCAGCCACATTACTCAGAGTGGGGGCTTCTGAAGAAATAAATTTGAGTCTTTTGCCTCTGGGACCCTATCACAAGCCTAATGAGTGGAAAGGGATCTAGACCTGGGGACTGCTTTGCAAGCTGATTGGAATTTCAGGGTCCATGCAATAAATGTTGTGGAAGCTCTTTAAACAACTCAGACACTTATTTTATTAAAGTAATTCTTTGGAAAGAAAAAGCAAAGTAATATTTATATTTTGGGCAGCCTTTTTTTTTTTTTTTCCAAGATGAAATTAAACATTTTTTTTCATGTTTTATTATAATATCAGTAACAGAAAAGAGTGCATTTACTGCTTCTGTCCACTTTGAAAGCATAACAATAAATTTGAAATATAATGGCTGTAGCGAGTACAGACACTACTTCAAGCTGGACTAGTTGTATTAGACTGATTTCATTGAAGCTGCAGTAATTTAGATGGGAATGATCTATATAGATTTACTTATGTGACTTAAATACCAATCTAATATGTAGCCCAAGTTAGATGGCTCCTTTTAGATCTCTTTATCTGTATGTTTTGTATAGGGCAGTTTAATCAAATCATGTTGCTGCAAATCTTATAAAGGTATTGAGCCTGACTGTTTTTAGTAGAATTAGGCCTTTGAATGGAGGTAATACAGGGGCTGTTACAGCTTCCATCCAACCTGGTTTATAGGTTCACAGAGAACTTCTTTTTCTAGAACTGACAGTTAAATATATTTTCAGCAAAAATGAAAGCAAAAAGAAAATCTGCAACTCTCTAAGGGACAAAAATGATTTTTATTAATATAATTTCTAATATATATATATATATATATATTTAACTTCAATGAGCTAGGCTTATTGGCTTATTTCTTTAATAAATTACCCACTGGACATCATGTGTTGTCCCTTTCTTTCTGCATGTGAGGTATAGGTCTTTCCCAAGGCCTTGAAAGCTTCCTTTTTGGTTTCAAGAAGGTAGCATATGCCTGACTGATTTCCCACTCTGCACCCAGTGCAGTGCTAGGTAGCACCACTGCCCCAAAATAAAGTCCTTAGTATTATTTTTCTTTCAGGATATACAGATATCTTTACTTTTCCATTTAAACATTTTTGAGGCATCTATAAAAGATCTAGCTCTTTAAGAATGTATAACGTTTTTAGAGATAGGATAAGCAAAATAAACATTACCAACACTCGAATTTTTAACTAGGGCTTTGAGCAATATTGGGTGTAATGAGTTCATGAAAAGCCACACTGGGACACAATAAGACTTTTATTGATCTAAAGATAGGACCCTTTCTTTTTGCTAACTTTTTGCTAATGTGAACAATGATATTCAGGATTACAGGAATTTGTTTTCCAAGGAAACTACTTGAACAAGTAGGAGTTTTCAGGATTAGCTGAAGTGCCAAGTGCTATGTTCTTGTGGACAAGTATGGTTAGACAGGGTTAAACTGAATGACAGAAATGTTTCCTTTATGGACTCTATGATTATTTGATAATAAAAAACATTCTAATCTCAGACATGCAAAACCCATAGTGGTAGATGTTATATCAATGAAGAAAAAATACAGTTCCGTCCCAGATGCAGCAATGCTAATAATGTAGCACTAAAACTGCTGCATTTAGTTGTTTGACTTGTTTAGTTGTTTAGTTGTTAGAGGATATTTTTCAGACTGGGTATAGGACTAAGCTGAAAAACAATGAGATGTTAGTATCTAATTGCCCAAATAGATAGTAAGATTCACCTTGAGACCCCTTCACTCTATTGCATAGCAAAAAAAAAAAAAAAAGAAAAGGTTTATATTTGAATAATAATCCTTTGTCTAAATAAGAATAAAAGCATTGATGTTTGGGGTTTTATTTGTTCACTTATTTTGTACAGTCAAAGATTTCTAATTTCTGACTAGTTTTACAGTATCAGAAATTTAATTTTTGGAGTAAAATAGAAGTAAATAAAGTAGATGGCATTTATATTGCGGGAAGAAAAGAAGTAGTGATTTTAGGATCATTCCTGTAAGGATTTAGAAGTTCTGTTTTAATACAATTTCACCTTTCATTTTCCTAAAGTTGGATGGGACCACTTATCTACAGAACACGAGTCTTCTCTCTCTGAAGGATCAAGTTAATTTCAAAAACTAAAATGAATGGATTTCTAACTAAAAATGAGATATTAATGAAAAATAGCAGACCCCTATTTCATTTTTAATAACCTAACAGTAACAATAAGACTGCTTATGGTATAACATGCAATTGAATATCTTTTTTAATGTTCCCCATTCAAAGACTGTGAATGAGAGAAGATTAATTTATCCAAGAGACAGAATACATGATTTTGGAATATCATGGAATTTAAGAATATCTCACCGAGCTGAATTGATGCTAGTTTTAACTCTACCCTGTTACTAACTCGTGAACTACCTTCTAGTAAGAAGTA
Organism: Anseranas semipalmata; assembly: GCA_013399115.1. Taxonomy (NCBI): domain Eukaryota; kingdom Metazoa; phylum Chordata; class Aves; order Anseriformes; family Anseranatidae; genus Anseranas; species Anseranas semipalmata. The sequence continues at coordinate 420,621 of VXAA01007090.1, read as the reverse complement.
ACAGTCACTTTTCAGAATTTAACTCATCAAAACTAAAGGAAAAAATATGCAACTGCATTTCTGCTTTATTTTCTCATGATGTATTAGTTATCTTAGCTTTCCTCTTCAAGTTAACCTCTGCAACTTTGTGCAGTCAGAATTGTAGAAATCTACATAAGAACTTAAGAAATGTTTTGGGGCAGAGGAGTGATTCTTCTAGCTCAATATTCTGTCTCTGATGGTTGAAGATGCTGTTTAGGGAGAGCACAAAAGCCTGGCCACTTACTGCTCCCCCTGCAACCAGAAGTGCTGGAGCTGGGCTGCTGGTCAGTACATCTCTCACCCAGACTTTCCAGCCTGTGCTTATGGATAGTCCATGCATTCACCTTATGCTTTTTGAGCTGACTGCTGCTGTTTGCCCCCATGGCCACCTACAGCAGCAATTTACAGAGGTTAACTACACACACTGTAAGGAAGTGATTGTTCGACCTGTTTAAACTCATCTCCTGCTCATGTCCTCAAGTGCTCCCAGTTCCCATACTGTGGGATTTGATAGTTAACAACTGAGTTTATTTCAGCCTCTTGTAAGTGTTGACCATGTCTCTCCACAGCTGTTTCCTCTCCAAACTGAGTTACCCCAGCCCTTTCTGGTTCTCTCCTCTTAGGTAGCTGCTCCAAACCTTTGATCACTTTTACTGTCTCTTTTATTTCATCCCTGCTCTAACACCACTACCTCTTTTTTGAGGTGCAGGGATAAGAACTGTACACAATAGTAAACATGTGGGAACACCAAGTTTGACACAGTGGAAAAATGGTGCCTCTTTCTTGTTCTCAGTACCCTGTTTGATAACACTCGACGTTTTGCCGCTGTCTTGTCAGAGATGGAAACCAGAGTCACGGTGCTGTAGTTCCCAGGGTCCCTCCTTCAGCCCTTTGTGTAGATAGGAATTATGCAGGAACCTCCCAATAATCTGGCATGGTGTCAGTTTGCAATGGCAGGTTACACACTTTTGGCAGCAGATTTGCAATTTCATACCTGAGTCCCTTAGGTCTTAAGTAGATGCCATCCAGTTATGGTGATTTATGACCTTTTTGTTTTGTTTTATAATTCCTGTATAATTTCTTCAAGTTATCTAGTCCCTCTTACCTATCTGCTACAATAAAATAAAATAAATTAAAAAAAGCTTTGCATGGGGGAACCAGTCCAGCATGAGCTAAAAACCTGCACAAAAAAACCCTTGAGATTCTGTGCTACAGTCTGATCACTCCTGAGCAAGCCTTTAAAAAGTTTATAACCAGGCATTGTCTTTAATAAGCTTTTGTTTTTTTGAGGTATTTAAAGAATTTACTACTCAGATTGAGTATCCTTATCAAGTTTTTTTTTTTTCCATTTCTTTTTCAGCTCTCTTAATTTCCTGTTTGCATTTTACCTGCCATGTTTTCCAGACTTTCCTTCTCTCATCTTCTGTAATAGGGTATCCTTTTCATTGAACTCACATAGCTAATTAGTTATTGCTCAAAGTAAAACACTTGTGTTCCTCTCCAGAGATTCACTGACATTGCTTTGTCTTTCTTTAGATAATCCACTTCTGTCTGTATTTTTTACTGTTTTCTCATATTTAAGTATTTGTTCCAACAGCTTCTACAGACATGGAATTCAGATTATAACTTCTAGAGAATCATCTCCTTAGCCCTGAATTTCTACTGCTGGGTGCAGTTTGAAGATCCTGGATTAAGGACACCAGGCATCTAATGTCAAATTGGAAGCGAAGACACTATACTGGATCTTGTCACACTATTTCTCATCTCATCATTTGAAACAGCCATTTCACATGTCCTCTGAAGAAAAAAGTTTTTGTTAGTTCAGAGGGCAGAGAGGGACAAATACAGAGTATGTAGCTTTTTTTGGCCTTGAAAAGCTGGAAAAAATGATGCATAACTTTTTGTATTTTACTTATTTTACTACCATGGAGATGATTGTTGGAGATGCTCAAATCAACCCTGTGAATGATTTCACATGCTTTATCTGTATATACTGATACATCGACTACCTGCTTGGCTGCCCATCTGCAGTCATTAGTGCAGTTACTAAAATGCAGTTACTAAAAAGGGTGGCTCTGTGAAGGGAAAGGCAGCTGGAGGCTTTGGAAAGTATACCTGAGGCTACCAATGCGAATCACAGAGCTACGAGACAGCAAATGAGCTGTAAATTACTTATTTTTCCTTTAGTCATCAACAAAAGCAATCAAAGTTGTGGTCTTGCATCTTATCAGAGCTAAGAGGGAGTTTAAACCTGTTTTGATTTTAATGTAAAATATATTTAATTCAGACATGCACCTACACAGTCAGCTATGGGTTTTCTTTCCAGTGCTTGTCCAAATGTTGCCCTTTGGAGAGTCATGGCCAGAGGCCTGGCTTCCTTATAAGTGATCTTTCTGTGCTTTTGACTGTGAAGCAACATGACCCTAGAGGTTTGAGTGGATAACAAAGATGAGTTTAATGAAAAGCTAAAAATCCCTGGCAAAGACCGGGGGTGTGTGGTGGGGGTTGTGCATCACTTGAAAGTTTATCTCCTTCCTCACTTTGAGAAAACACGAGCTGGATTGTCTTCAGGGCAAACTCTGAATACCCTCCCAGGGTATTCACCTTTCAAGGATCAGTCATAAGGGGAAGCACAAAATTAAACTACCCCAGAGGTAGGAAATCAGGGAAGTGATTGTCCCCTTGTACTTGGCTCTGGTGAGACCACACCTCGAGTACTTTTAGTTTTGGGCCCCTCACTACAACAAGGATATTGAGTTGCTTGCGCATGTGCAGAGAAGAGCAAAGAAGCTGGTGAGGGGACTAGAAGACAAGACATATGAGGAGTGTATGAGGGAATTAGGGTTGTTTATTCTGGAGAAGAGGAGGCTGAGGGGAGACCTCATTGCTCTCTACAACTACCTGAAAGGAGGTGTAGTGAGGTAGGTGTAGGTCTCTTTTCTCAGGTGAGAAGTGATAGGATGTGAGACAATGGTCTCAAGTTGCACCAGGGAGGTTTAGATTGGACATTAGGAAGAATTTCATCCCAGAGATGGTGGTCAAGCATTGGAACAGGCTGCCTGGGGAAGTCATGGAATCCCCATTTCTGGAGGTATTTAAGAGACGTGCAGATGTAGCACTAAGAGACATGGTTTAGGACTCAGTAGGTCAGGTTGATGGTCGGACTTGGTGATCTTGAAAATCTTTTCCAACCTAGATGATTCTATGATTCTGTGGTTGTATGTTTGGTTCAATAAACTTGACACATTAGCTTTCTTGACTTTTTTTTTTTTTTTTCCTGAGAAAACAAATTTGGTGAAATTATCTAAAAGTGACATCAAAAAATCACCAAATGAACAATGGACAAAATCTTTAATATTTTCCAAGTCTTTCATCAGGAACCTTTCCATGTCACCAGTGAGATAATTGTCCAAACCAGAGAAGGCAGTGGCCACTATCAGTCACCATCTCTGTTACCTACTGAAGCTGTTGAGAGAAGCCAGACAGTATTAGCTAACAATACCTAGCGGGATGAATTGGGAAGTGAATTATTAGTCTTTTATTTTCTGTGCAAGGAGGAAGATAACTCTTAGTTTAAAGAGATCAACATTGATAAATGCTGATTTCACACTAAAGTTGCTTCAGAATTTAAGAGATTAAAGAAAAGACAAAATATAGTCATTAAAAATACATAGTGAATCATATGAAACTACTGAAGATGGAAAACAGAACAATATACTGAATGTACGACAAGTAGCTAGTTATTCATTTGAAATATAGTGTTTTTTCCCCATTATCACATTCTCAATGGTTTAGCTTTCTTCGAAGGTTAATATGTATAATATTTTTGAAAGTAAAATTGCTTTCCATCTCCTCTTTGCAAAACAGGCTTATAAAATATAGAAAGGAAAAAGGCAATTCTTCTTAATCATTCCTGTAAGTAATTTGTTTTTATTTCATACTGTGAGATTTGTTCTCATACACAGTACTTAAACTTTATACTAAGTACTAAGTCTATAGTTCAGTTGTTTTAAACTTCATGGCTTATATTTACTAGACTCTTGACAAAATTCTGTTTTCATTTACATGTAAGCTTTTTTGCTGATTTTTATCAAGGCCTTATCTAAGCCTACTAGAGCAAAATACCTAATATGGTTAAATACATCTATCAATAACTAAAATATAATGAATTCAGAGTACAGAGTATGATATTAATTGAAAAAGATGTATGACTTCTGTTCATTCTCTTGATTCAAATTTCTGCCTTACAGAACCGATAAATTTCAGGTAAAATTTTAACAAGACTGATTTTGAGAAGTATGGTCTTTCTCTAGATTTTTTCTAGGCTTTTGCTTTCAGGGTGCCCTATGAATCACAGGTAGAATTTTGTTTTAAATGTGTCCCACACATTGAGTTTATATTATTTCCTTCTTGTGTCAAACTTTGACTAAAATTTATTTTGGAGGCATCTAGAAAACTCTTTCCCAGACTCACAGTTAATAAAACTGACTAGAACTAATTTTGGTAGAAAAGCAAATTTAAATTATAGTACTGAACCAAACTTCTCAAACTTTTTAGGAGTGTGAATTTACAATTTTAGATAGAGGCAATCTCCAATTGCAGGACATTCTAGACTGCAGCTCTATGTAATACATAGCAGTTTGGGTATTTGCAGGATAGCAAGAACAACAGAACAAAGTGTACTCCTTCAGTAGTTGTATATTTCGTTGTGCATTAGCAATATAGATAGAGGCTGTATTTTAATTGTAAGATTCAAAACTTATGCACTAACATGAACAATATGTGTTGAAATAAATCTAGGTAAATGAAATGAAACCACTGAAAAGGTATATTTTGGCAAGGTAGCTGATAAAGAATGTTAAAGAGTAAAATGAGAAACAAGATTCAATATTTAATATTATAGTAAATTATATATAATCATTGTGTTTCAATTCATTTTTAGAAAACTGGACTATGACAAAGTAAAAATCTAGACAGAAAAAAATGCATTAATCACAAGCTATTAAATCTTTTTAATGTGCCATCTTGAAATAATTACAGCACAATGCAAGACCATCTAATCTGTGTATAGCACCATTACAAGGATTATTTTGAAGGAAATCCACGTTTAATCATTGATTGCATCTAGTTGCCAAATGAGAGCCATTACCAACTTACAGTTATATGTTTTTCTTTCTTTCTTTCTTTCTTTTTTTTTCCCTGCATAGAGGACATGGTTCAATTATGATATAAGGATATTGCCCCAAAGAGATATACTTCAAGTGTTGTCTCTTGGTAAAACATCATATGAAATAGTTGTAAATGGGTAGAAAACAGTAAAACATCATACCATACTAAGCAGTTTTCTTAAGATGAGTCTTTTTTGTGTCTGTGTTAATATATGCTAAGTGCTGAAAATAACTACTCCTCTCCCTTTCTTTCATAAATGGAGGCTGATAACAAAATCCCATTGCCATTATTTGCAATGTGTCTTTGTTTACTTTTTATTTCCCCTTTGGGAGATAAATGGGAGAATGCCACTGATATCCCATATTCATCCAGTGTCAGATAGAAGGATTTCTTTAAATTAAGAGTTATTAAATTCAGTCCCTTTGATTGGTTAAAGAATGGACCTTCTATATGTTAGTCATAGAACCATAGAATCATAGAATATCTGAGTCGGAAGGGACCCACAAGGATCATCGAGTCCAACTCCTGTGTCCCCATAGGACCACCCCAAAAATCAGACCATATGTCTGAGAGCATTGTCCAAATGCTTCTTGAACTCCATAAGGTTTGGTGCTGTGACCACTTCCCTGGGGAGCTTGTTCCAGTGCCCGACCCCCCTCTCGGTGAAGACCCTTTTCCTGATATCCAGCCTGACCCGCCCCTGATGCAGCTCCATGCCATTCCCTTGGGTTCTATCACTGGTCACCAGAGAGAAGAGATCAGCGCCTGCCCCTCCACTCCCCCTTTTGAGGAAGCTGCAGGCCGCCATGAGGCCTCCCCTCAGTCTCCTCTTTTCCAGGCTGAACAAACCAAGTGACCTCAGCCGCTCCTCATACGTCTTGCCCTGTAGACTCTTTACTATCTTTGTTGCCCTCCTTCGGACACTCTCCAACAGTTTTATGTCCTTAACTTTCCTCTTTATGTCCTTAAGTTTCCTCTAAAAGCATCTTTGCTCTTAAAAGGAAAAAAAAAATATGTCCACTTTTTCTTTTTATCTTACAGGTGATCCACAAAAATATTGTAAAGGGAAGAGGATGATTAAATGTTTCCATTCTGTTCAGTTTTAACTGACTTGTCTTACTGTAGAGGTTAATGATGGGGCAAGACAACTACTCATACCTGACTGTTCAGGTAAACTGCCATATACAGATGAAGAAGGTTGGAATAGAGGCTTGAGATTATCTCTACAGTGCAGTGCATCAAAAGCACTGTTTTTAAGTAGCTGGAGTTATAGACTGGAACATAGACATACCTAGTTAATTCAATCATCAGAAACAGACCACCTAACGCAAAAAGCGGGCTTAAAGTTGGCTTAATGGAACACCTTGTTTCTTAGTGTGATTTTTTCAGTACCTGACATGGCTGTAATATATTTCAGACATGATGCGTGTCTACTGCACCACTATACAGTAACAAAGATCTTGGGAGTGTACAGGTGATAAGCTACTCATCTGAACTCTCATTTGTAAGGTTTCAGAAGATTTACTTGGGCAGCAGATACATGATTCAATGTATGGTAATGCCAGTCAAAAAGCACACACTGTTTTTCTGACCACATAACTTAAAAATGCATCAGTCATGGATGTAAGTGTGCTATCTTGCTCTGAAATGGGGTCCTTAATGATAACAAAACAGCACTTTGCTAGGATAGCAAAAAAGCTTTCAAAGATGACGCCTTATTTGTATCTTCTCTAGGAGACTAGACTCCTTTGACTTTCATGAGAAATGCTGTCTACATAGCACCTTAATTTTTAAAGGGAAGAAAAGTTTTAAAAAAGCTCAGCATGGCTCATGACCTTTAAATCTCTTAAATATCCATTGTGCAAGTAGTACAAAATTTTTATAACTATTATATTCCTTGGTAAGACATTTAAATATAATTAAATGTAACAAAGCATTTACTAATGCAAAAGCCAATGTTCTAAATCATGGTGAGCTCTATCTGCATATACTAGAAGTATTTTTTACATTAAAACACTAGTTAATAAACAAAGACACAGAACATATTTCTTTATATGAAGGTCACTGGAAGCAGCTTTATGCAAACAGTCTTGGAGCTGCATGGCAGATGAGAACAGAGACTAACAAAATTAGCTGTCAAAAATATATAATCATTTTCTACTGTATATGTAATTGTGTTTATTTTCAGTTTACAGAATCAGGCTGAAAATAAATTGATGGAATCCTTATATTACTACAGTGGTTTAATCAAGATCATATTTAATAAATATTGTTTAGCAATTTGCAGCATGTGAATTAAAAGGGCCTGTGTTCTGGAGAATAACACATGGACTTAGCTTTCATAATTATTAATATATTTGGAAAATTCATCTTCTGGAGACAGTCCATGAAAGGAAAATGGGAATTGTTTTTAATTTTAGTACTATCTGTCATTCTTGTCCCTTTAATTTAATAACTCCCTTACCACATTCTAAGATGAACTGATTTCTTTCTGATTTTTTTTCTTGAAATGCCCTCACTGAATTTGTGCTTTTTGTTTTTCCCTATTCAAAGGTGTTCTTCTTTTTAAACAAAAGCAAAAACTTATATCTGAGCTGTTTTGTGTTTCTTTAACTTAGTCTCTGACCTTTAAACAAGTCTCATGTATAAAGAAACCTCTTTTATACTCTAATGTATTGTTTCTAGAACTGTCTGCTGATCTGTTGGACTTCAGGTATCAATTTGAAGAGCTACCTAAACAAAGCACCTTAATAATTTTTGTTTCTATATGTATTTCAACCAATTAATGTACTAATTTATTTGGTCAGGATATTCTTAAAGACAGTATTGACACTGATAAGCGGAACACCTTCTATCCTTGTGTTCAGATGACCACCAGCCCCGCAGTAAGGCTATTAATAATTAAATAATCAGGGGTCCCTTGTACTGTTCTTTGATACCCTTCCAATTTATTTGGTAAAGATGTGTACATACTAAATGATTATACTCTGTGATCCTCCAAAGTATAATCTGGAACAGTCCACATTTCAGCTGTCTCTGCTGCTGTATCTCCTGCAGACTGCATTTGATCATGGAGCTCTTAGTGCACGTTAGGATCTTTCCATATGGCTGCTTGCCAGAACTCTAATTCTGTGTCATTGATTCAGGTTATTTTCCAGCCAGCATGCTAGTTTTCATTTTGCATTTTGTCAAATTTTGCTGTTGCATTAATTCTTCCCCCACTAGCAAATGCATTTTTTTCCTATTTTAAAGACATTTTCAACTAATACTAACATGCTTTTCATTCTTTTCCAGACCATCAACACTAAATAGGTAAGACATGATTTAATTTCAAATCCGCTAGGCACATTCTCCATTTGACCGGATTCATTACCATCTCCCCCTCACAGTATTTGATCCTGTTTTAATTCACTAAGTGCTGATGTCTGTGTCAATTTGAACTAATGCTGTGCATAAGATTTGCAAGTACTAGAACAGATATTATTCCAGACAAATACAGACAAATCTGTATGTTCCCTTAAATCTTTTTTATCCATTCTTCGTTCTTTCTTTTTTTTTTTTTGCCTAAGTGTTCATTAGTCCCTTGTCTCAGAACAGAAAATAAAAATGTCTTAACCAAGCTTAGCGCAGAAAATAGTCTTGTGCAATTAATATGAGAAGCTTCTTCAATTATTGATGAAAATATAAAAAGAAAAGTGACATTTGTGGTACAAGTAGATGTAAAAAGAAATTCTGTGCTTTTGAGACTGTCAACTGCTCAAATGAAGGGAAAGCTGCTAAAATATCAGCTCATTTCAGAACAGACTTAATGGACATGTAAAAAACATCTAAATGTTCAGTGCAGAAGTTACAGCTGCCTTGGGGCACTAGTAACTTTTGCAACTTCTTTTTACAATCTGCATTAACCTTTTGTAATGAATACATACATCTATGTGTGTCCTGTAAATCCTCTGCCCATATCTTGCTTGTTGGTTTGTTGGTCTCCTTTCCTGTCAGGTCTTGTTTTCTTACCCTTTCAAGGAAGACAAAAATGTGCTATGTATCATGGAAATAACCTGTGTAGGTTAAGGAAAATATATTATCTGCCCGTTTTGCTGTGCATTTATCCTGAGCATTTGCAATATAAATTTATTTATAGTGTGGTTTATGTTCTTATATTTCTGGAATTACATTTATTAGAATAGTTTATAGACATATCAAATTAAGTAATGAGAATAATAGTCACTAAATGAGTATACAGACAACACATACTTGCTCAAGATTAACATAACCAATGGCTTATTGTGATATTTCAGGTTATCGGATTTTTAACCTTTCAGTGTAAGCAGAAATTTAATTTTTGTGGTGGGCTATTACAAAGAAGTGTGACAGTGCTGTAGCAGGCAATGTTAAGAGTATTTTTGTGATATTTCTTGAGAACTGCAGAACTTTATAGTAAAATTTCAGAAAACAGTTTGTCGTTCTCACTGATAAGTATTCAGGCCATTTTGAGGGTCTGTTTTTCTGGCAAAACTGTAAAAGAGTGTATTTCAGTCAGTTGAACATGTGTATGTTTTAGACATATAGTCATATATCCTGTATTTGATTTGTATGATAAAGAATTGACTAAAAAATCTTATATATTAAAATAAGATTGGTAAAATGGAGGGGCATAAGCTGTTAGGAAGTGGGAAGCCATTTGAAAGCTGGGTCTGTTATTAGTCTCACTAATAAATGCACTGTTATTTCTACAGCATTTTTAACTGATAAACAACATGAGTTCCAGGCCCTTTAGGTATAATTAGTTTTTTAGAGACTTAATTGCTTTTAATCATCAGTAACCTACCTTCTAAAATAATTTCATGTTTTCTCTTAGCTTTAACACTGAGACTCTGAAGTAAGAACCAAGAAACAATAGTCAGTGTGAATGAGTAAAAGAGTACTTTATATTTCCTGCCTCATTTATTTCTTCCCTTCATATGAGATTTTCATTACAACCTTCTGAGATACAGAAAGCCTTTTCAGAGTAATTCCTGTGACATATCTCTTCAGCATGATGAGAATGACTCTTATTTATAAAGAGTCAAATCGCAGAAAGATGAAGTTCCTGAAGATGCTTAGTGATTAATAGAGGAGATGTTTTAGCTCTTGATGACAAACTGGTTTACAGGCTATTATCACCAGTCATTTTTTTTTTTTCCTTTTGCTGACATTTCCAAACATGGTATGAAATGAGGGAAACCAACGATGTTTTTCATGTAAGATGTAGTCTAAGAAGTCCTTCAACATTTTAGTCCTTTGTTTCACATTCTAACAGTATATGTTCCAGTGGTTTGACAAAGAAGCACAGAGGGTGATGCTCCCTACAGGGCATTAATAATAATTCTATTGCTTTTAGTCAGCAAGTGGAAGCTGGGGACAACTGTTCAACCCTAACATTGACTGACCTGAACCCTTTGTGTGTTTACTTCTGTTTTTTAACTCTTCTGTTTATCTATCTATCTATCTATCTATGTATTTTAAAGTCTGTGTTGTTGTAATTGCTTTGAGAGCTTATATTTCATTTTAATACCACTTACTGTGGTAAAATGTGATTAGCTCCATGTGTACTTGCCCTTTGATCTCATCTGATGAGGAAACAACCAACCAACTAACCAACCAACCAAATAGCAACCCTCTCCTCCTGCAAACCTGATACCTGATCTGGGTTGATGTAGCTGTTAATTTGTTTCTCTGTTTTGTTTTCTGAAATCAGATTTTGAATTTGGGCTAGATCTGCATGAATGCTTTCACTGGAATGTGTTTGAAAGTAATTTTCTAGATATCTTCAGATGGATCTTCAGAGGAGATTGCCAGAAGCTATCCAGAGTCTATGCAAACCTTGGAGGGTAAAAAAGGCGAGGAATTTTCCAGGAGCCTGTCTAGAGCATTATTTGGTGCCTGGTCACTACCAAGAAACATTTTTTTTTTTTTCTGTATCAATACAAACATACAGAGATTGAAATAAAATTTAATGCTCCAATAACACGTGGGAGCCCCACTTATAGTTAGATAGGTATTATATAAACCCAGAACAAAGAAGGATGACCTAGACCCTGTGTGAAATTCTACAGAAATATGTGTTGTCTTGCAAGAAATTTAAGAACGTATGAAGATGAGGTTAATGCTTCACTTTTCAAGTATAACTATACTGGGTTGGGCTGGGATGGAGTTAATTTTCTTCATAACAGCCCATATGATACTGTGTTTTGTATTTGTGACTAAAACAGTGCTCATAACACACCAATGTTTTAGCTATTGCTGAGGAGTTCTTGCACAGAATCAAGGCTTTCTCTATTTCTCGCACTGCCCCACCAGTGAGGAGGCTGGGGGTGCACAAGAAGCTGGAGGGGACACAGCCAGGACAGCTGACCCCAATGGACCAAAGGGATATGCAATATCATATGGTGTTATGCTCATCAATTAAACTGGGAGAAAGAAGGAAGAAGAGAGGGATATTTGGAGTGATGGTGTTTGTCTTCCCAAGTAACCATTATGCATGATGAGCCCTGCTTTCCTGGAAAAGGCTGAACACCTGCTTGCCAATGGGAAGCAGTGAATTAATTCATTTTTGCTTTGCTTGCACACATGGCTTTGCTTCACCTGTTAAACTATCTCTATCTCAATGAGTTTTCTTGCTTTTGCACTTCTGATTCTGTCCCCCATCCTGCCGGGGAGAAGGAGTGAATTACTGGGTGGGTTTCGGCTACCAGCCAATGCCAACCCCCCTCTATAACCTTATAAATTGTAATGAATGAAGCTGTTATACAGAAAGCAGATGGTTTAATAGAATGCTGTAATTATCAACTCCGTTATGCCTAGGTAGAACTTAACTTCTGGCTTCCCTGACCAGAAAAACAAAAAGAAAAATAACTTAAATATAAAAAATACATCAGGACCTATTGACTGAGATGATGAGCAAAGACAGTTATAATAACTGCAAGAAAAATGGCTTATTTCCCAATCTGAGCTGAGATAAAAACAAAGTTTTCAGGTAAAATTTGTGTTCTGATTTCTTTTCAGTTGAGTAGATGACAGGTATTTTCTTCATGGTTTGATTTTTGCTGTCATTTTAACATTTTTAAATACCTTGCCTATTGCATTGAAAAATGCCTTTTTTAGCCAAGAATTTATTACTCATAAGTAGAAATCCAGCACAGTAGGCAATAGAGAGAAAGCTCATGAAATAATGTTAATACCACCAGCTTAAAAAAACAAACAAACAAAAAAACAGTATTCAGCTGCTTAAAGCATTCTTCTGCAACTGTTTCTTATACATCAGCTGGAACACAGCTTCTATTTGTTGATATCACAGGGTTGGTTGGATTGTAATTACAAAGCTTTTCGTAGCAGGCTCACTGGAATGTATGCATGACTAGATATCATAAAGAATTTATACTGAGGTGTTAGAAGTGATTTGAGAATTGCATTAAAAGAAATAGCCTTAATCATCCACAATAACATTGTGTTAATTATTAATAGAGCTAATCAGTAGTCTGAAATTGCTCACATCAAATATTAATCAGAGGGGTAGATGAATTCATATTATTTGTGACAGGCATACTATCCCTATTTCTCAATACCTTTATAATGTTATTATTTACCTGCCAAAAGAGATGAGAAACATTTCAATAGTTCTTTGTAAAAGCTACTTGATTAACTTCAGAGATCTTATTTTACTTACAAAATCTATTAATCAGCTATCAGGCAATATTATGGGAAAAGCAGCAAACTCCTGGAATGATACAAAAAAGTTCTTTTTATGCTCCAAATTCAGGCTGCATGCAAGCTGATAGACACACCTGTACCTTATGATGTTGCATTATCTGACAAAGGAGAAGCGTTCAGCCCTCTGGGCTCAATTTTTCTAATCTGGAAGGTTTTTTTTTTTTGGTAAGTCAGGGGAAGCAGTGCTTACCAACTTTCATGTAGCTGCACAAGAAATGCAGGATGACAGCGTGGTACCGCCTTGGAGTCAGATCTTTCTGAACTCCTGTATAAATTGTCTCTGATGGGGCAAAGTCATAAGTACCAGGGAATACAAACTGAAATTTTTGTTTTCATTTATTTTTTGTGAGAGGTAGGACTGCTGAAAGAATATATTTTGATATCCACATGAGAATTGGGATTTTTTTCTCATTCTAATGAAAAGTGAAAGAATTTGCTGAAGCTGATACTTAACAGATGTGTCAACAACATATGGCAGCAAATTTTTCCGTGTGTATCAAACATATAACCCCATTAATATTTAAATATACAAAAAATAGCCTTGTGGCATGCCTGTAATAGCAATTTTAACATTTATAATTCTGTTTATAAATTATAAACATGGCATATATTAAATTGGTATTAACTATACATATTAGACTCTGAGCCATATTGGTTGTTGTGGCTTTATTTCTTAATTGTACAGAAGATAAATATTGTAATAATTATTGTGGGCATAATATAATGGCCACTGAAATGAATAGGAGCATTTCAATTGTTTTTAATGGATTTTGGAGCCTGTAGTAAACCTGCAGCTAAGTATGCCTATGTTGTATTTTATTAAACTACTTACCTCTGCAAATGTTTAAAGGATCAAATTTTAATGCACAGACACAAAAGAAAGGTTAGAGATAGGAGAGGAGTTCTTACTGCTAGCACATTTTCCTATTTTTTTCAGATATCTAAATAACTGTTTTTGTTCTCTAAAGTTCTCACTTGAAAAAGTGGAATAATTGAACACAGATAAAAAGATAATAAGGTTGGAAATCAACATATTCATAATTTTGCTTGTTATATAACATTTTATGAATAAAGAACAAAAAAAGAACAAGTCAGATATACTATTGAAGATCTAAATTTGTAAAGTTTTTCATAAATTCTATGATCACAGAATCACAATTCTATGATCTTTTAAAATCATCAGTGTTGCAGGTCACATTTCAGAAACAAAATAAATAGTGTTGATCTAATATAAGAAAAATCCATAAGACTTGTGTTTAAGCTGAGTTTACAAATGTCAAGAGTATTAACATTGATCACATTTGATTTACAGAATGTTACCAATAACATGGTATTTTGTTTGTGTGTATTTTTAATAGATCTGCTCATTGTAATCTTGAGTGGATAAAGTATAGTAATAATATATATATTTTTTGTATGACAGTACCTTTTTTCCAGCTTAATTATATCATTCTTCCAGGGAAGTAACATAATCCCTGGCTAAACCATATTATTAAACCAAATACAAAGCCACTCTGAATCTAAGATGATCTTCAGTTTCAGAGGAAGGGGAATAAAAATAGACAGAAAGTACCTTAAAAATGAAATGAGTAGAATATGGTCCTCCATAGCCTATGCATGGTCTGGTCTGTCCTCATGGTCCCACAGATCCATCCTTCTGTCTCTAGCGCATCCCTAAATTGCTGGAAAGGTCCCAAAGTCCCTTCCTCACCTGAGGCTTCCTTGCTTTTGGGGCTGCTTGCTGGACGCACAGTCCCTTGTCAGCACCAGACTGAGCAGCTTCTTCCATGGGCGTCAGAGCTTGGGTGCCTGCACGGACTGGGTGATACCCCCACCTTTCTCCCACGCTGCAGCTCCCCACCATGGGGCTCAGCCAACTGGAAGAGCCCAGTGCTGGGTTTTACAGGTTGAAGCCCTGCTGCTGTGGTACAACCTGGCATGCACCTGTTTGGAAATGAAAAATGAAGACACTGTGGCATGGCAGCCTGGAGTCTGGCCACTGCCATCCTGGCTCATGATCTGAGTGATCCATCGCAGCACTGCACTCTGTGCAACCCTGTGTGGACTACTGTGGGGCTTATGTGGCAAGGAACTCAAATTGAGGTGCAGTGGTTAGGAACTGGCAAGCAGCCTTATAAAAGGAGCTGAATGAAGACCCAGCAGTCAAAAGAAATGGAGCAGTTGCTTCTTATCCCTTTCCACTGTTTTCCTATGCTTTTGTCTATGTGCATGTTTCTAAGTAAAGCACATCAGGGTTTGACATGAATAATTCATGAAAGGTGATCTGGATACCAATGTATTTGTATCGTAATTATAGAAAAATAAGAATGAATTTCTACAGCTGTTATCTATTTGTTGTGCTTGTATAATCAAATTCCATACTTAAAGAAAAATTGTAATGATTATGTAAAACATACTGAGAAAAATGAGGGTGAAAATGAAAATAAATCTTGGTAGCAAAAAAACATCTCAGGTAGGATTAAAAAAGTTGCTGTCAGACCACTCACAGGTAACTGTGGTAAAGCACTGTGAATGTTTTGTCAACTTTAAGACAGCACTGAAACATGGAAACCTGAAGAAATAACTTTCCAGTACTGCATGAGTGACAATCTTTGGCTTTAAGGGAGAAGGCAGTAATTCAGATTAATAACAAATATGGTTGCTCAGTAGAGTTTAAAGCATCACTGCCAACAATTAGCAGGAAAAAAAAAAAAAAAAAAGGCTTGTTGACTCTGCCTTTCTTGAGAAATATCAATTCCATCCCTGACTGTTCTGATGAAATTTTGGAACAGTTTCAAATTCACAACTGAGTAGAAAAAGGACTGATACAGTCTGGGTCTAAAAAGAGACTACACTGTAGCCACCATGGTGACATCTGAGCACCTTTTCCTTACAGTTTTCTATTACATGGAGAGAAGAAATCTGCCTCTGGTGCCTTTGTAGTACATCTGAAGAAGTATGCCTACATAAAAGCAGAACATTTTCCATACAGTACTGCATCAGTTAGGCTACTTATGCATACCAGGAGATATTATAAATGGTCTAACAGCCTTTAATTGAATACAGGTTCAGAACAAAAGCTTAATATTTTCATGAATTCTTTTTATATTGGTACTATCCTAATACTAAATTCAAAACACTAGATTTGCAAGTCTTCAAGGTACGTCTTTAAAATGCATACTCAAAAGTCATGAATTCTTTAATACTATTGGCCACATGCAATGAGACTTTTTTCAGATTTCAAAAAAAAATTAAATTCATTTTAAGTTTGCAGAATGCAGTCCATGAAAAAAAGTGATTATGCAGTGCCTTGTGAACATCCAGCACGAACTCCAGAAACCCAGGCTAGCTGGTGGAGAGGCATCAGCTCAGTCTCTGAAGGCCTGCTATGGTTGGAGTAAAAGTTGAGACAGAAAGTCCCAGACCTGTCCCAGTCCAACTGACAAGTGATTGAGGGATGCTTCCTGGGAAAAGAGATATAAACATCGAATGAAACAGGAATTTTCCCGTACCAAATTAGTTGTCTATTTTTTGTTGTCTAGGGCAAATGTTTCATATGCACCTGTCTTAAGCGAGCATTGCTCTCTTATTAGCTCTGGGGGCTTCTTATGAACATTAGATTTACATAAATACAGTGGAAAGGTCAAAGAAGTAAAATGCTTCTAAGGCTAAGACTTTGCAGTTTATGTCTGCAGTCTGTGGTCTGCAGTCTATGTCCTAGAGAATTTCCAGGTCATCACACACATCATTCTTCAACATAATTGGTCTCCTTACTCTTTGAGTCCCTGGCCGCTGAATATGAGTGTCTGCGATAGCTGAAAACCAGCTATCACGGCTGAACACAGCTGTGTGATTTCATCTCCTGGTCCCAAGCTGGATATGGACTTTTGTGGCACTTCAATAACGATATTGTTTCTATGCTGTCTTATTTTTCTTGTTGTGTTTGTCAGCTTCCAGCTGACTGTTGCCTCTCTAACATTTTCCCAGGTCACTCTGCAACCCATACCAGATGTCTAGCCTTTAGAGGGGATGGGGGTCTGAGCAAGTTAAAGGTGACTCAGATGTATGTGATCTCTTTCGACTTAGTTCAGAGAGCTTAGATTGTTGTCTGAAGAAATCTGCAGACTATCTGGATGGTTATCCGTTGTGAATTACATCCTAAGAGA
The DNA here is from genome assembly GCA_013399115.1 of Anseranas semipalmata. Taxonomy (NCBI): domain Eukaryota; kingdom Metazoa; phylum Chordata; class Aves; order Anseriformes; family Anseranatidae; genus Anseranas; species Anseranas semipalmata. The sequence goes on along the minus strand of VXAA01007090.1, from coordinate 403,519 downwards.
GGAATAACTTCTGCCAAATTGGAACAATACCTCCTCTACACTCGAAAAGAAGCATATACTTAATGAGGAACTGGAAGAAAGTGTTCTACATCAGACTATAGAAATGTTTGTACATTGTCCCTCTGGCCACAAGCAATATTTGTATAATTTGTATAATTTACAGAAACTAGAATGTCTCCAGAAGTTGTGACTTAGAGAGATCCTGCAAAAAAATATAATAATCATAATAATTATGAACAATAGAGAGGATCTGATACCACAAGAAAGTTCTCTAACAACTGGATAGCCATTAGTTCCTCTTGGCTTATCTTTCCACACCTAGATACACATTTTAGTGAGCCATGCAACTTTTTAAGTTCAAAATGCTTTATTTTTTCACTTTTTTAACTTTTTTTTTTCCTGTAATAATAGAAACATTAATAACAGCAGAGCATTTTGGCTACCTTAGACAATGGAGTTTTTTTTTTTTTTTAATTTGACAGTATAATCAAAAAGAGTCCTACATTTCCAAATTTGTGGCTCCAATGGCTAGCATTGCTAGTATTAAATATGTTTTCCTTTTGTAACTTGATATTTTAACATTCTATCTTGGTAACTATATGTCCTGTTCACAGCAGATCACCTCACTCTCTACTACACAAACCACAGGCCTGACTACTTAATTAATTTATTAATAATTCCTATCTGACTCATTTCATAACTTAATTAATTTTCTGCTAGCTTAATTAATCCATTCTTCAATGGCTTGTCTGCTGATCAGATTAATTGCTGAGCTAATTTTGAGTCACTTTACCTACTGGTCTAATTTTCCTCTATTAAAAATATTCTTAATTCATTTCTTAACCATGTAATCTGTGTAATTCACTCCTAAATGATATCCTTGCCTCCCTGAGTTTTACCCTACCAAACTGAACTTTAAACTCACTGGAATATACAACAAATTAAAGAGCATCTATTTATAGCTCTAGACACCCTTTGCAGAATTTAGAAACAGAGAAAAATAGCACAGTAAGGAAACTCTGGGTGGTGAAGAATCTTTTTCTTTGCCAGCAACCAAGAGAAACTCCTACGCTGACTTGGTAGTAGTCCCTGTACAAACACACCGCCCATCACCATCTAACATGTGCTGCCCTACAGGTGTGGGCTGTATGGACTGAAGTGACAAGCCCCATCCAGGTCTGAGGCTTTAAGTGCACCATTGCTGGTCTAGTTTACCCTCAATACTAAGGTAGGATCAAGGTTACATAGTTAATGACTGACATATCCTGTTTGTTTTAAAACCACAAAGGAAGAAAAATCCGTAACATTCCTACAAAGCCTGTCTCTGTATTTCAGCAGTGCAGCATTTTGACATCTTTCCTTAATATCCAACCTACATTTTCTGCAGATTAGGTTGACACCTCCTTGTTTTTTTTCAGTATTGGCAGTAGAGCAAACATGATTATCATCCTCTTTCTGCTGGCATTTTACATGGTATACTGCTTATTGTATTCCCACTCAACTGTCTAAGACTAAAGGAACATGCAGCTTTAATCTTTCTTCACAGGCCATAATTTCTAATCTTTTTGTATTCTTTCTTCTTTCGGATCCTTGCCAGCTTGCTATTATTATTCATAACATGTGTTCTGTTAATTTTGTTACTTCAGCCAAGGTGTCACCAATACTAAATAAAATAGAACAAGTCCTTTCAGAGTGAAAGTTATCCTTTTTGAAAATGCATCATATTACTATGTTTATTTTGTGATCCAGTATAATCCCCTGAAGGTACTATACTTCTGCCAAGTCAATTATTTCACTTTTTTGGTCCCTTTTTGTGCATCCTCCATCAGTATTTATGAAAGACACATTAGTATAGTTCTGTTGCTTGCCTTTACTGAACTTCATCTGAGCCCAAACCACCTCTTCAGCTAGTTAGAGAATTTTGAATTTTGATCATATTCCCCAGGTTCCTTGCACTCTGTCCCAGCAGATTTTGCAGCCCTCTTCCTCTTTGGTGATGCAGGTCATTAATGAATATACTAATGCAGCAATGAAAGGCCTCTATGGGATGCCGTGCTCAGTGAACATGACCTCTTCGTCAGAGGTCTAAATTTCTTAAATCTACAGCTTTTCCTTTTATCAGCTATGGTAGTTATCTTGGTCCAAGCAAGAAAACAGACCTATCTACAGGATATGTTTTTGACAACTCCTTTTTGTTTTATATAACACATTTTTTATTCAAGGTATTTGCAGACTCATTGCATTTAAGTGTTTTCCAATATTTTTCCTACAAAGTTTCTTGGATTGCTTAGATTCTCCTCCCATTCCATTCCATGATTTTTAAATGAAAGATACTACAAGTTTCCTTCTCTCAATTCCCCCTTAAATGTATTTACCAAAAAA
>VXAA01007090.1:364603-394284 GCA_013399115.1 Anseranas semipalmata | reverse complement strand
TTTTGGAGCCGGCTGGAACTGGCTCTGATCTGACATGGGGCAGCTGCTGGGCTCTGCTCACAGAGGCCACCCCTGCAGCCCCCCTGCTACCAAACCCTTGCCATGTAAACTCAGTACAATCCTTTTGGCTTAAATGCTGCTATTTATGCCTAGTACAATGGAGTCAGCCCAGTTTATTTTTGGAGTCGAACCTGACTGCCAGAAACTAGGAAGGTTTACTTGGCAAAAGATAAATCTGTGCTGGCTCTGTACTCTAAGATGTTTTTCAGGGTGTTTTGTGGCAACTCCTACAAGCAGGGTATTGGATAATACGGATCTTTGTCTGAGTGTGGTAACTCCTCTGTAGAACTAAAAGTCATGATCCAGGTCTTTTTAAAGAAGCACAAATGCTACTGGACTATACATAACACACTGACACTTCTTTAACATCTTGATCTTTAAGATTCTTTTTCTTCTTATGTTCTCTAAATATTTTCTACACTACATTATTCTCAAAATACCAAAAACTTCTTATTGTTATGTAGTTGTAGGGACACAATAGTAAACAACAGCTCTGACTTGAGTAGAAAGTCTTCAGCTGCATTCAAGAGGGAGCTTGCAATCCTATTACTGCCATAGAAAGCATGTTTCTCAAGAGCAGGTCTTGAAAAATATGTTTGTGAGTGGAACACGGAACAGAAAATGATTAAGGAATCTTCTTTAAGCATTTCACCAAAATAATTTTGGCATATGAAATTTAGGCCAAGTACTCAGACACTGATTTCAGTGAGCATCTATAGCTGCGGACATCTCTACAACAGATGCAATTTATTCTAGAGAAAATATTTTCATTTAACCCTTATTAATACAGCAAACATTTTCCTTAAGGAAGATATAACAGGAGGGTGATACAAAACTCTAAAATGCTATTCATATTACTAACAATACTGAGGTAAAACCATCAAATACTGAAAAAGCAAATATCCAGACAGTGTGTATAACATCCTTGTTACACCAGTGAACAAGATCTAACAAAAGAACCAATCTCATTAAGCTGTCTAGATTTATATCAATTTAAAGTCATGACCTCAGTAATGACATGTTCTAGTGCAAATTGAAAATTTATTTCAAACCTAAAATAAATATAAGATTTATATCCTTTTAAAAAGTTCATTCTATTCACAGGGGGCTGCAGGCTACCCAGCTGTAGTGGATAACTGTGTTCCAGGGATTCTCAGATCCCAGAAAGATAAATATGTATTTTAATCAATTATAGACTGAGACACAAAGTAAATACTAATATAAAAAGGATAAATACCAGTAGAAATGCAAATGTTTTCCTTTGGATATCATAGCTGATTTTTTATTTTTATTTTTAAGATACAATTTATGTTAAAATATAAAACTGATAATTAATCAAGAGCTTTTTTTTTTTCTTATGTCCTAATATTAGAAAGTAATTTCTAACATTTTGTGGATTTATTAATAATTAATTTTATAATATTAAGATTTGCCTTCAGTATGTGAGAGGAAATATCAGAGAACTTGAGGCAAGATGACAGCTTTCTCTCCTTTTTATTAAAAGAGCAACAATGAATTTTTAGAAGAGTAATATTTCTGAAATGAAAACACTTTTTCAGAGTGTTTTAATTAATATGTATGCATGATGTACATTTAGCTCTGTAGCCAAGCAACACTATATTCACTTTCTCCTGTTCACTTTTACCCCCCAACTTATGCTTTTCCTGTGAATACAAAACCAAAGCAATAGTTCCTTTTGTTTAATGTCAAGCTTCTATTCACTTTTATGAGATCAAAGCCTGGTTCACTTTGCTTTTCCTAATAGCTATATTTCAAGGCTACTGTTGATCCTGTAGATGTTGTAGATCAACATTGGAGGAGTTTCTTCTTGCTGATGAGGAGTACGATTATATATTTTATCCAATATATTCTATCTTTATGCACTCCTTTAAGACAACTAAACAGCACGCAGAGCAACGAGCTCTTCTCCATTTGCTTGAGCTAATGGAGAAACGTGAACTAACAGAGAAACATATATCAAACACTTCAGGCAGTTGTCTTGGGATTGCATATGCTTTCTATGTATTGAAAGAGAAAGATGATGAGGATGAGCTCAGAGACAGGTAAGTTCATGTGCATCAATAGGAGGAAGTGAGGAAGAAGTAAAATGCTTAATTACTGGGAGCTGTAGTGGGTTGGCCAAGTTGTTCTTCCTGAATAGGAAGAATGAGAGTGAGAAAACGTGTGGGTTGAGATAAAGACAGGGAAATCACCTACCAACTTCTGTAGTATTGTGGGAAAAACAAACTTGACTTAGGGAATTTAAGTTATTTTACCGCCAATTAGAATAAATATTTAATTACTAATTTGGGTATTGGGAAAGAAAGAAAGAGACAAACATTTAAAACACGTAAGTGAAAACACTTTCCTCTCGCTTTCCTGGCCTCAACTTCACTTTGGGCTCCTCCCTCTTCCTAATCTTCAGTTTACTCCTACACCCCAGACACTTCTCCTGCCCCCCTGTTATCACCACTGGTTATACTTAGTCCCTTCAGAGTGGCAACAGTGGCAGTGGAGGTCAGGGTCAACAGTTTTTCTCTACTGCTCCTTCTCACTCTTTTCCTATGCTCTGGCATGGACCACAGTCCCTCCTGGGAAGTACCTACTCTAGTGTGGGCTTCACCAATAAAATCAATCCTATCACTTTGTACATCTTCAGGGGATGGGAGGGGAAGAACTGGGAAAGCAGATGGATTAAATTCAAACAGAGAAAGAGGCACTAATTATTTCCAGATAGTCAGCCATCTACTCCACTCTGGATCTTTGCCAAAGCGTTGAATAATATGGGATATGTATTGAGAACTAGACAAAGGATTTAATGTTGCTATTTAATGGCTTTCTTAAATCCACTTTTTTTTATAGCTGTAAGTACTATACATCTTACCACTACCGTGAGTTACTTATAATCATAATATTTATTAAACTGACATTTGTATTGCAATATTTTTAGCAAAATTTGGGCATTAATTGCATATAGCTTACCAACATGATTCCATCATATGTGTACAAATAGGCTTTTATGAACACTTTGTTCATTATGTTTTTCTTTCTTTTCTTTTCTTTTCTTTTCTTTTCTTTTCTTTTCTTTTCTTTTCTTTTCTTTTCTTCTCTTCTCTTCTCTTCTCTTCTCTTCTCTTCTCTTCTCTTCTCTTCTCTTCTCTTCTCTTCTCCTTTCCTTTCCTTTCCTTTCCTCTCCTTTCCTTTCCTTTCCTTTCCTTTCCTTTCCTTTCCTTTCCTTTCCTTTCCTTTCCTTTCCTTTCCTTTCCTTTCCTTTCCTTTCTTTTCTTTTTTTTGTGGTTAGTCATGCCCACTGTATATGATCTTTCTCCTCTCAAATCCCATTTTGTGTCACATCACAGTCAGTGCAGAGCTGTGAATGAGAAATTTGGCCCCTCTGATTTTCAGTGTTTACACCAGGGCCAGCATTTTACCCATCATTTCTAATACAAAGAGAGCTAATAAGCACAGAAAAATTAAGCTTTAAAAAGACTGAGTTGAAACGTTATCTATAAAAAACAAATCCAATTAAAGTGAATATATGATGGTTTCAAGTTTATTACATCTTTATTCTTGTTTCGGGGGAAGTGTGTGAAATATGAGAAAGTTTCTAAATAACAAATATTGACATATCTTTGTTTCCCACTTGTATGCTTTGATTTTCCCTAGGAAGTTCCATCTTCCTAGATCATTGCCTTCAGCTATTGTTCCCTGCTCAAAGGACTCTGTCTCACCGGGATCCATAAGGAAATGATAAATTAAAGTTTGTAGTATCAGTTTGCTTCCTGGATAAAAGCTTGGTGAACAAAGGGTAGTGGTACAAAGTGGGTATAAGCTAGCATTCTGAATATGAGCGTGGGTTGTGTAAAGTAAATGAAGCATTATACTGAAATTCAATAGCACAGAGGTAGGTCAGTGACCTACCATCACAAACAGTGTATAACGGAGAAAACGGATATTTTTAAATGAAATAATTTGATTAGTGAAGCAGTAACCTGTAGAAAAATGGAGTATGAGAAGGCTCTGTAGGACTTTTCAATTTGCAAGTATTCTTCATTACAAAACCATCTTTCTATTCAATAATAGAAACAAAATTGTGAGAGCAAAATCTATTTTTCATTTTCATATTGCTTGTTCTTCATTTTATTTTATTTTATTTTATTTTATTTTATTTTATTTTATTTTATTTTATTTTATTTTATTTTATTTTGCATGTGAGTACGGTGTTTGTGAAAGCATGGAGCCAGGTGTATAGTTATGGATTTAATGGGATTAAATATGTATAATTATAAGGAGACTTCAATATAAAGCTCTGAATCTCTGAATACAAACAATCATCTGACCCACACTGTAGCCTCCCTCCAACCTATCATTCACTTTCTCATTGCAGTGCAAACACTAACCTGCACTGCAGGCACACATGCAATATATAGATTTGACTCACATTGATCCAGTTCCCAACATTTCTATTAACGGATCCAAAACGCAATGAAATCAGTAGAAAGATATGCATTTACTTCAAGGGACTTTTGGTCAGCTCCTGAGCTGCTGACTTCTGTCTTCCACGCAAGTAAGGCTGCCTGGTGCTGATGGAAGCCCATCAGTTAGGGTTGTTTCCCATGTGTCTGAAAAGGAGGTTATGCTCCTCAGTGTCCTGGCTTGAAATGTGTGTGATCTGGCCAGAGAAGGGGTGTGATCTAGCTGGAACACATAAGGCAGAGAACACCTCTGCTTCCAACCCGTACATTACCCTCCCTCCTCTGCCATCTCACCAGCCAGAATGCATAGGAGTAAAGCACTGCTGGTGGTAGATTTCAGTCCAGCTACAAGTGCAGTTTGCCCATTCTGTGCTTTACTGGGGCCCTGGGACAATACTTCTGTTGAAATGCCTAAAGCTTGCCACATATTATTTGGGATACCACACAGACCCCATAACTTCTGCAGACCCCACTCCTTCTTTACTGACCTTGGTGTCTGCAGAGTTGTTTATCTCACATTTTTCTCAATCCTTTCCCTAACCTCTGTTGCTCTGTTAAATGTTGTCACAGAGTAACCACCAGTGTTGCCAATGGGCTCAGGTTTGGCCAGCAGTGCGCCTGTTATGGAGAAGGCTGGAACTGCCTCTGTCTGACATGGGGGCAATTAGTGGTTTCTTCTCACAGAGGCCACACCCCCAGCTTCCCCTGGTACCAAAACCTTGACAAATAAACCCAACACATTAGTCCTCAGAAAACAGACCCACCCACCCATGTAGATGTCCCACTCATATTGGTCTTGGGGAGTTTAGGCACCAATTCATCTGTGTGGTTCCAGCTATAAATTGATATGAACATTCCATATCTCACTGAAATCAGAAAACAGTTCAGCACCCTAAGATCTTAATTCTAATTAGTATTTCATGTAAATTGCATCCTCCCTATGACAGCTAGGTGCTAAGGAGAGGTGGTTAGTCTTCCAAAGAAGACTTTCTACCCTGAAATACCAGCAGCTTTAAGTCTGGATTCTTTTTGGTGCAGTAGGACCAATTAGAGTAAAATATTATGTATGTCTTGTAGAGAAAAAAAAATCAGAAAATAACACATAAAGAAAAATATTGTAAAACCAGAAAATATTATAGACAATGAAATCACTTAAATAAAATGTTTTGTTACTGTCTAGGATCTTTCCATTAGGTCTTTCCCTCCCATAACTCACAACCTTGTCCAAGTCTGATTCTGCTGAGAGTAATTTTAGGCTCTTTGCTTCACTTCAAACTTCATCTTCAGAGGTATTCTCTACAGGGGGCTTCATATAGAACTGATTCAGGCCTCTATCTATACAAGAAATCACTTGAGAAAATAGCTTAACCATTAGAAAAATGGAATGGAAACAAAAAGATACAGCTAAAGCAAGGCTCCATCTGGTTGTTCCCTAAGGGTTAATGAATGTTCAGAACTGGTGAAAGGAGAAAAAAGACAAGCCCTGGTTTCCCCAGTCTTTTAAATAGGACACTTCTTCTTGTGATACAGTGAAGTTCTTAACCTGTTAGAGTCTCTGTCAACACTGATACTAATTTCCTAGTTCTACTAATGCTGCTTTAATAATGTGGTTTGAATCTTGAGTTGGTAGAAAAGTGCCAATTATTTTCTAATGGAGTTAAACAATTGAATTTTTTAGGATATGTTTTTGTTTAGGATATGTTTTGTCTCACTCAAAATTGCTAAATAAAAATTTAAACCTTACTTTTTAAAATAATCTTGTGTTTAAAAAGAAAACTAATATGTATCCATTCGTTAGTCTTTTTAAATGAAAAAGAGTATATCTGTCAGAAAAATTTCAGTTAACTCTTCTTAAGTTTTAACTCTCCTCCACAGTATTTCATGCTACATGCAATAAAGAAAGAGAAGGATATGATTTTACAAGGTGTTTGACCTATGTGTCTTTGGAAGGGGGGAAATTATATCCTTATCCTTCTCGGAGGAGAAGGATGCCTTTTTCTCTACCTTTTTCATGCCATAAAGAGATATACACCTTTGCTCAGGGAGAGTTATTAGGCTGACCCCCTTACAAGCTACAAAAAGGTAGCCTGCACCTTGCCCACTGGTTTCCCAATTCTCATTTCAAGTCTGAAGAAGTACAGCTGTATATACAGAGCAAGTAAAAGGTGAGAGTTGGGCCATGATGTCCATGCACAAGCACCACATAGAATTTCACTGAGGAGGTTAATAGAATATTGTGTCCAATATGGTCAGAAACAATCCCAGCTGTGTTTAATTACTACTGAATTTGTAGCCTCAGTGTATCTGGAACTGCTGTCTGGCACTGAGGCCAAGTAATGTGGAGCAGCTGCATACATATTATTAAATTCCCTAATACTAATTCATGCAGCGTGCCCACTGAGAACTGAGTTCCTGGTTCGTGCTGACTCACAAACCTTGCCTGAGATCTTTCTTTGCAAGACTGCTTAGCTGACTGGGGTCAAACTGTGTCAGGGATCATTCCATCAGTTTAAGAGTGCAGAAGATCAAGCTCCAGTGTCTGGAAACATTCCCTGGCAAGGTTTAATGAAAGAGAATAGACGTATCTTAATGGATTTTGTTAATATATATATATATTTATTTCTACTTTTTAATAAACATTATTAGGTTAAGTATTTACTTTTCATGTTTCTATTAAGCAGCAAAGTGCCATTGAATTAACAAGATTCTTGCAACATTGATTTTAATGTCATTTTGGATAATAAGAATATGATTTGGAACAATATTGTATAATATTTTTCAGGAAGAGGATAATTGAATACTTATTGTTGTGTTTTATGTAATATGAATATAATTTTCTGATTAATTCTGCAAGTTGTAAAATAAAGCTAATGATGTATATGATTGTATTTTGCAGAATAGCAATGTTATACTGTTGTCCTGAGTAAATATCTGTAATACAGCACAAAGGTAATATGCAAAAAGAATGATGTCCTTACAGGTGCAGTTTAGGTGAATATAATATCTTTTTGTAAGCAATTACACAGAAGCTTAAAGAAGATATTATCAGACTGAGTTCAGCTGAAAGCGTAGGTTTCCATACTGCTGGTAGGAATATATGATGCCTGTGACCTATGGGGAATTTGGGGAATTCTTTTGTTTGTTTGTTTGTTTGAATAATCCACTTAGACATATAAGCATCCTCCTAGACTAACTAACTCCAGTATTATGCTAGGACTGAACAATGTGAAAAGAAAAACAACTGAAAGAAATGGATTGAAACACAAAAACTGAGACCGGTAATAGCATAATAGCATCATTACAAGTTTGCTTCATATGAAGATAGAAGCCACTGGGTAAAAAGTAGGAAGAGAAATGATTCAGAGTTCTTGTGGAGATCAGACTGAGAGTGATAGCACACCTCTCTGTAGCTTGACTTCACATGAGCATCTCACTGCAATTACTAAGCTGTTACTATGAATAATAATGCAATACAGAACATGAGAAACAACTGTATGCTTAGTAAGTGTTTGCTAAAAGTTTACTCAGTGTAAGAACAGATGCTTCAGGTCCTGATGAAAAGCACGGTCATAGGATACTGATATATTTACAATGATTTGAAACCCAATCCCTGCCTCCAATTTTATTGCTTTATTTATTTATTAACATTAACATTGATCACTCAGACTAAGGTGATGCAGTTGGCTAGGAAAGGAAAAGTTTAAAAGCCTTTATAAGGAATAAACATTGTCTGTTCATGCTGCCATAGCTGTGCTCAGTGCCTTCTTGTTAAAGGAATAAACAATCTAACACCTTGGCCATCCTGTTCATTTTTTTCTGATTATAAGTACATATATTTTCAGTGAGAAAATGCAAAGTTTGTAGCAGAGGCTTTGATCATTATTAATAATATTGTGCTGCATTCCACATATACTTCAATTATTACTTCCAGTCTAAAACTAGCTGTCTACAGCTATTATGAGCAAGTACTATCTATCTTTGTTTCCTTCATCATGTCCTCCAAATATATTTTTATTGCACCTTATCTAAATTGGAGTGCCAAAATTAAGGGTGTTTGCCTTTAGAAGACCAGGACTATCCTCTCACATTAAGGGAGTTTGAGTTTGACTAAAGATTCTGTCTTCTGTACAAACTACCCAAACAGAATTGGCCAATTGGAAGCAAGTGTAACAGACATTATCAGACCACTGTTCAAGAGGAACTCCCAGTCTGACATTTAGCAAACAACTTCAAGTTATATTACAACTAAAAATTGGAATAGCTGTATAAATATAAATCTATTATGAATAGACTGATAGAAAAAAAGTGACTTAAAGTGTCGAAAGGGTAGTTCAGTCTGTTAATTTTCTTTCTTGAGTCTTCTTATTTTAATAAGCAAGCCATCACAGAGTTCAGAATGATTCAACAATTCTGTTCTGTATGTCTATGCTGTTGCAGAACCTATTGCAGAATGTCTTCTACCTCCTCCTAAAAGTTGAATTATTTTAGCTCACAGACGCCAAAAAGAAGCATCCAGAACCAAGGAAGTGGTCATAGAATTAGTGTAAAATCAGTGAAGCTTCAACCTGTACTGCTTGGTTCTGGTTTTAACCTCTAGACACAAAATTAAGCTGATTCAGGCAACCTGCATCAAAGTGAAATAAAACCCGAGTTTAATCAAGTCAGCCCAAAGACAAGTGACAAAATTATGGTTATTAACTTGCCTTCTTTGTATTAATGCACCTGTAAATCAACAATTAGATAGTAAAAGCTCTCTTCCTGAGAGAGCTGAGTTTCCCTCACGCTCAACTTTTCATGCTGAGGTTGCTACCCCAAGGTGCAGTTTAGTGAGTTCAGATTAGATTTCTCTCTCAAAGGCTGTTCATCTGCTAGTTTTTTTTTTTTTTTTATGTTAGAACTTATGCATATGCGTTATTTTGTTTCCATAAAGTTTAAACATACTGTATTGAGCAATTTCTTGTATATAGTGCTTGATTTTCTGAATGTGTTTGCTGCCCTCATATAAAATTGTCAGTAAAATTTATAACTCAGTACTTTGAGGTACATGTTCATCTGGGGCAAACTGCATGAACTTCTCTTGGTCCACGGCTCACAATTGATGTAATACTAATCAAGCTGATGAAAATGATAATAATGCTGTTTTCCAATACAAGTACCTGGTATAATATAGAGTGCTCTAAAGCCGATTGCAGTTTGTGCCTGTTGGAGGCCTACAGGAGTTCTTCTAGCATCTAGGGGATAGAGGAAAGCAGAATAATTAGCACAGCTGCTCTGCACAAGAACTCTAGAAATACTGAGCTACTTCACATAGGATAATCACATAGTGGCCAGTTAAGTCAATTTTAGGGTTCTTTTTTTCTATCTGGGCCATAGAGCTTACTCAGTGCAGATCATAATTTAGCCCTAGAGATCCTTTCCCTTAATATTCACAGTCAGGAATGTCTTTCAGCTTGCTTTAAACAAAATGGTTTTGTGTGTGAGTTCAGAAGAGACTGTGCTCCAAGGCAGCTACTTCAATTATAATGTGGGCATTTGTAGGTGAAATTAGTCATCCATGGCTTTGCAGTATTCTGGCATTCAGATCTTCCAGGGGAAGTCTCAGTGCCTAGGAATAGTTGCTAGATTAATAAAACAATCATGCCTTCAGTTAACTCTGGCATTACATCATTATGAATTTATGAATTGGGATTCCTCTTTCCCTTAAGTTAAACATTTAATTTTTTTTTCCATGAACAAAAAGAATAAAACAAATACTAAATCATTGAATCATAATCATCCTATAAATGAAGAAAATGAAGGTTAATTAAAACTTTTTCACAAAAAATATAATACAGTATCTCCTTACAAGACACGTAGTGAGATTGAGCGTGCCTGCTCTGTTACTTAAAATGGGACTTTATGGGATTTGCTTCTCTGCTGAAGACAGTGATCAGAAAAGCAACCTCACATTCACTAAATATTGTCCTTTCAGGCTGAAATTTCCATTGATACCTGCATGTATAAAGGAAGTACTTCAGCCTGAAGAGCTGGATGCCAGTTACTCACCTAAACTATGGTATGATTGACAACTGAGGCAGAGGAACACTAAAGATACGTCTATCCCTAGATAGTTCTTCTGCTTGTCTCTTTTTAGATAAAACATCATTTTATCTAAATTGTATTTATATAACACAGTTACAATATTCCTCTAGAAAGCTGGAAATCTTGCTTAATTTCTCTGCTTAGGTCTCAGAAAATTCAAACTTGAAGTATCCTACCCAAAAGACCATATAATATTCTAGAGGGAGGACTGACTGGAAGTGGAGTAGAGCAGAGGACTTGCCATATTTTGTATCATCCTATGCCACTGTCCATCCATACAAGACTTTTTACGGCCAGAGGGAAAGCAGGCAATCAGAACCTGATTTTGCTGTCCAATGATCAGAGCATTCAACTGAAAAAAGGAAGGAGGTCGCAGGCTCCCTGGATTACACAGATTTTTTGTTTTGTATTTTTTCTCTTGGGACCAGTTTTTTTTTTTTTTTTTTTTTTACAAAATAGTGAGGACCAAATCCTAGGTTTTCCCTCCTTCCACGTGAATACCCTAACTACTAAGCTAGTGGGTAAACTTATTGCTCAATTAATAATTTTTAATTCCATGTACCCTGACATGTCTTAGCAATATGAGCCAAAGCTCTTCTGATCAACCTGGCAGTCCTGATCCTTGCTGTTCTTAATGAAATTTATCTTCCTTGATAGCAAATGGCCACAGTTGTACACAGGCTTTCATATATGGCCTTTTCTTCTACAAATGCCTACTAATACTTCAGTTTGCCACTTGATGCCTTTTTGGATTGAATTTGCACTTATCTGGCTATCATGTTGGAGGATCATTGCCATTCTGTGACTGATTAGCATAGGAAGTGTTTTTCTTGTGCTTTAATGTGAAGATCCTTGGTGATAATATAAGCTTTTTTAATACTATTTATATTTGTGATATTGTAATTTCTAATAATTTATTTAATTTCATTTCTATTTTTCCATTCTTTAAGATGATCTAAGCTTTAGTGCCTCATTTTCTCATTTGTTCTGATTTATATTGTTTTCTGTTGTCTTTTTTAATGTGCAAATTTAATAACCATATGCCCATTGTAAGCCAATTTACTTCAGTAAATTATTCTATTATATATATATATATATATATATATATGTATATATATATTTCAGTATAGTTCTTTTACTTACAATACTAAAAAAGAGTATATTTTGAGAATCTCAAATATGTCTGAAGACCTATTTCCAACAGAATACACTTTTCTCAAACAGAAGCCACTGAGTGAAACCAAAAAGAAAAGTCTGGCAAACAGACCAGAGAATTCTGCCAGCAGTCAAGCTGTGAAGAGTCATCCCTATCATACGTGGCAACAACACTGAGCCTGGGAACTGGAGCATCTATGTTTAAACAGATATCCAATTTGGATATTGAAATATCCAGATTACAAGTATTCGTCAAATCTTTTAGCACTTTGTTCCAAGGGTTAATCAATGTTACTGTAAAATTTTACGTCTTGCGTTCAGTCATTATATATATAGTCAGCTTATATATTCTTCCTGTATTAGCCAATACAGCTTACACCTTTATTGAACAGTTTTCCTTTTAAATCATGACTGCAAAAGCTTTTACAGATCATCTGTAACAATTCTGAAAAAAAAAAAAAGATACTGAAAGCAGATTTAGCACTAGTAAATCTTTGAGGTTGAGAACTTTAAGAGCAAACCTGTACCTTTGTTGTTAACTTAGAACTTAACTACCAAGAATTATTTCTCGCATAGCCTTCTGACTTTTTTTTTTCCTTCTGTAAACTGACCAAAAGCTCTTTGTATTTCTCTGAGGTTTCTAAATCACTGATTAACATTGTTATTTTCCTGTGACTCTAAAGAGAAAAATTCCTTCTCAGCATGATTAAGTTCTTGTTGAAATATTTTTTTTGTGTGTGTGTAGTTGTGGAATGACTTTATATTTTATTTTATTTTATTTTATTATTTTATTTTATTTTATTTTATTTTTGCTCTCTAAATAAACTAAGTGGAATGGAGAAAAAAACAAACAATCTCCAGCTGGACCAAGTGACTTTATTACAGATTTTAAATTCCTTAACTTAAATGTAATCAGGAATTATGGTGACAAAATTACTCATAGCAGTGTGAAAATATTCTTACTTGGACTTCCTTTCAAATAATTGTGTTTTATAGCAGAGAAAAATCTTGACCTATGGAGAAGTGGAGAGGAGATGATTGATGCCAGTGCCACCCTGGGAATTTTCTGAAGGTACTGATAGAACTAATAATAGTAGAACACTTTTATGTTTGCAAATGTAAAGGGAAGTTGCATTTCAGGTTAATAATTTTGAGCCGAGAAGGTTTTTACTCAGAGACTTGAAAGAGAACCTCTATATCTTTTGGTCACAGTTGTTCTAGGTCAAGCCTACTGAAGAACAAACATGAAATCATACATAGATGAGGATTTATTGCTAAATAAAGATGAAGAAAAACATGCATCTGTGTAAGCATGTTGATGACTGTCAGTTTTCTTATCCATTTTTTATTTCCAGATCCATTGGAGGAATCTGAGTGCGATGTATTTCTAATGCAGAGAAAAGCTGTTGCATTGAGAGTTTGTAACACTCAGATACTGAGATTTTATCAGATATTTTCAGATTTCTTACATATTTTCATTTTTGATTGCTGACTTCCCCTCGTGTTTTAAGCATGCACTCATGCATACTTATATAATGGCAGGGGCAGGCTTGATTTTTTTTTCTTCTTCTTCTCCTTTTTTTCTTTTTATATAAGTAAGCACAGATAACATTTCAATGGTTGTAGCATTGCAACTAATTGGGATACTGACAAATCAAGACTTACCATGCTTGAATTGACAAGAAACATATTTCATTGTTAAGTGACATTAAAAATTAGCTTACTATTTTTTTTTTCCTTATGCATGGTACAGGTTGTGTATTCTATAGGAGGTCCATGTATCCAGCAACCTCTTGCTTCTCACCTCCTCCCTGTCAGCCTTCAGGCACATTCTTACACCTCTGCCTTAGCTCTCCCTGAAGAACAAGCACTGAAGCCCTTATTTGCCTCAGGCATCTTGCACTCATCAGTGATTACATCCCTGCTGCCTCTGACTCCACATATGCCTTTCAAAATTACAGCTTATATACATCAACAGAAACAAAACAAATTCTGGCATTGCTCTCATGTTAAATCCGAAAGCTTTCAAGAGCACCTTCTGTTGAAATACTTTCTGGACTAACTAAGAGGGATACTTCGGAATCACTCATGTTCTAATATCCACAGTGTAACTTCAAATATGAAGTGATATAAAAATATTTGATAATTAGGTTAATTAGTATAACCTAAGATTTCATCCTTGCTATACAATTACCAGTGGTGATACACTCCACAAAGAAAAATATTTTAACATTTCTATCAAATCCATATTGAAAAGCAATGTAAAAAGACCCTCTGTTACTAGTTCAAATTTATCACACACTAATCCTACAAGATATGTATTTATAGGACCCCTCTAAGAGCAATTCTACAAAAGTACTCAAGTCAGTATAGCCTCTTTGATTAACTTTGGGCTTTGGAGCAGGTTCTAAATGTATCACTGAGAGAGAAGTAGAGCTGGGAAAAAAATAAAAATAAAGAGTTGTACTTGACTGTTTATCACGACTCTGTTAAATGTACTGTTGAAAATGTTTCACCATAGTAGTAAGAAAATGTCATTGTCAAAAAATAATGAATTATGTGACCAAACTGTTCTATAGCAAAGCTTGCAAACAGCATACATGATCATGTGAGGCATTCTGATTACTTGATTTCATTGTTATGAAACCATTTTCTTTGTACTTACATCAAAGGTTGGCATTTGACTAATATCTGTCAAGAGTAAGGCCCTTAACTTATCATGTAAAAACGGACATATTTTGGAAGCAACCAAAAGGCAGCAATGTAGATAGATATGTGTTTAGATAGTTTAGATTAAAAAAAAAAACCAAACAAACTATGATTCTAGAGGAATTGCTAGACTTTCAAAGTATTTCATCAATAGTAGGACAAAATATTCCAGAACATTTCCTTTGAACTTTATAATACTATTTTGTTGAGGTATTTTGTGATGCCTTATTTTTTTTATATAGTTTTCTATAATATCTCAGAAAAGCAAGATGAAAAAATACAGTAAAAAAAAAATAGGATCCTAAATGAAAATTTTATTCTTTCCTGTCAGAAATGCTGGAAAAAGAAATAATTTCTATGAAATGTTTTGATTTTGTAGAATCATCATTTTCTATAAAAATTAACTAGCTGTAGTCTGCAGTTGTTTATCTTTGGAAAGTATATAACTTCCTAAGGGTATTAAAAGTAATTCACATTTAGGGTGGAACTGACTTTTGAACTTTTCAGAAGATTTGTTTATCTGGTTAGTGTGTCATTTTGTATCACATTAAGACTTATTTATAACTAGATCATCTTGTATTGGAGCACTTCATGACAGCACATAATTTAATTATTTGTAAGTGTTATACAGAGTCAATGTAAAGAAAATATTGAAGTAGGTTTCCCATAGGTTTTAGAACAATGCATATAATTCACAATTGATAGTGAGATATCTAGGTAGGTAGAAAGCTTTTAAATAAAAGAAAACCAGTACTTGCCTAAAGCAGGTATAAAATTTTGTCTAGATGGAATGATCTAATTTTGCACGATAATTTTGCTCTACATTTTGAATAGTCTGTGTTCATCTGTTCACAAAAAATCACTGTAACAAATTAAATTCTGTGGATTATCCATATTTATATTGAGCTATCTACACTGGGTTTTGATCTTTGTAGCTTCTACTGGTTATAAAAACTCATGGCATGCAATCAGTAACTGCATGAAAGTTTTAGAGTAAGCATAAAAGATAGTGGGAAAGCTTGTCATTTCCCTACTTCTTTCCACTAAAGACATCTGGCTACAAATCATTAGTACAGCTTGCAACCGTAGCAGTATTGTTGATTCCTTGCCACTTGTTGCTTACTGGTGAAAAGCCAGAGAAAAAGCAGACCATTTTTGAAATCAAATGACTTAAAGAGCTGATGTCAGATCTGTCCTTTAGCTAGTATTTGTAACCTTTGTCTTGATTGCATTAATTTCCTGTATGTCAGTAGACCTCTGCTGATGTTAATTTAATCAACATGTTTCCCATTTTTTCTGAACTTATCAGCCCACATGCCTTCCTAAAGCCTTGCAGCTTAAGGTTTCTGTTTCTTCCACTAGTAGCTTATTGAATAATGGGTAGATTTAAATGTTGCTTTCCCTGTTTTCAGTCTCACACTTGACTCCTCTAAGTTATTCAAATTACTTCCATACTGTGGGACAGCAATCTCCATTGGTTTTCTATAATGACAGTCTTAAGAAGGACAGTTTTCTCAGTATGTGGCCATCCAGAGTTTGAGAAATGGTTGGTGTAAGTACTTTTCCAGCCTTTGTAGCTTAGTTACACAGACACAGATGTCTATGGTAAAATAGAGAACTGAATCTGAACTGAACCTGTACTTTCCATTGGCTGGTAGGTTTTCTGTCTTTTCTTTAGACCTAATCTATGTTATTTAGGCCTAATAATGTTATTTAGTGTTCAAAACTTATACCATGTAGGGCAAATGGAGAACAGTGTTCCACTAAATTAAGCACTATGCAAAGATAAAACTATGAGAGTCCCTTTCCCAAGAGTTTGTCATCTAGAAATGAGACAAATACACAGTCAGGGAACAATTGCAGATGGCACTAAACTGAGAGGATCTGTTGACTCCCTTGAGGGCAGAGAGGCCTTGCAGAGATCTTGACAAATTAGAGAGCTGGGCAATCACCAACTGCATGAAATTTAACAAGAGTAAGTACCAGATTCCACACCTGGGATGGAGCAACCCTGGCTATACATACAGCCTGAGGGACAGGAGGCTGGAGAGCAGCCCTGAAGAAAGGATTGTGGGCATTTTGGTCGACAGCAAATTGAAGATGAGTCAACAGTGTGTCTTAGAACCCAGGAGGGCCAATCATATCCTGGGGTTCATCAGGCATGGCATTGCTAGCCGGTCAAGGGAAGTGATTGTCCCACTCTACTCTGCGCTGGTGCGGCCTCACCTCGAGCACTGTGTGCAGTTTTGGGTGCCACAATATAAGAAGAACATAAAACTATTAGAGAGTGTCCAAAGAAGGGCTATGAAGATGGTGAGGGACCTAGAGGGGAAGACATATGAGGAGTGGCTGAGGTCACTTGGATTGTTCAGCCTAGAGAAGAGGAGGCTGAGGGGAGACACCATGGCAGCCTACAGATTCCTCATGAGGGGAGTGGAGGGACAGGCGCTGATCTCTTCTCTCTGGTGACAGTGATGGGACCCAAGGGAACAGCATGAAGCTGTGACCAGGGAGATTCAGGCTGCATATTAGGGAAAAAGTATTCATTGGGAAGGTGGTTGGGCACTGGAACAGGCTCCCCAGGGAAGTGGTCATGGCACCAAGCCTGCTGGAGTTCAGGAAGTGGACAATGCTCTCAGAAATATGACCTGATTTTTGGGTGGTCCTGTGTGGAGCCAAGAGTTGGACTTGATGACCCTCATGGGTCCCTTCCAACTCAGGATATTCTGTGATTCTGTGATACAAAATATAACAAAGCAGTAAACTGAGCAATATCCTACTGATGTCATATTAGTTCCTCAAGGCTTTTTGGCTAAGAGAATGGTTGAATGCGGAAATAAAAGGGAAATAATTTAGATAAAGAGAAAGAAAAGAAAAGGAAAAGAAAAGGAAAAGAAAAGGAAAAGAAAAGGAAAGGAAAGGAAAAGGAAAGGAAAGGAAAGGAAAGGAAAGGAAAGGNAAAAGAAAAGAAAAGAAGAAAGGAAAGGAAAGGAAAGGAAAGAAGAAAAGAAAAGAAAAGAAAAGAAAAGAAAAGAAAAGAAAAGAAAAGAAAAGAAAAGAAAAGAAAAGAAAAGAAAAGAAAAGAAAAGAAAAGAAAAGAAAAGAAAAGAAAAGAAAAGAAAAGAAAAGACTGACCATTGAGGAGTGATGGGCAGGAAAATAAAGGAAATATAGCAGAGAGGAATAGAGCTAATTTGAAAATTTATGACAGGGATGTTTGGAGAGACTGTGAAGTAGCAGTGAATTAAACAAGGGAGACAACTTTTCACATAATAAATATAAAAATTGATGTGCTACTGATGGGAACAGGAATGCTCCTGTGGTGGTCTGAGACTACTTCTGTGGTAATTGTGTTTGATAATTATCCTAAAGAGTGTTCTGTAGTTGTCGGATCAAGCGGTCCCACAAGATCATGCTTAAACTGATCAAGTGTCAGGTCATTTATGCTATGTCCATATTGAAAAAGAGTAGATACACACTTGGCAGAAAAGCTATCCCACAACTCTTGGCAACTCAATGACAGATGTTTCCCTAGTACATACCTTGCTCTAACTCATTTACTTGTTGCACACTTTATGGCCCAAGCAGAATAGTGTATAAACAAGAGTAGCTAAGAACAGTGTGTATGTATGCAGGTGTTCAGGCCCAGCACTGACACTTGTCTTTTCTTGCTCTTGTATTTATGTATGGTCACATCATCTGCTAATGACACTGGAGAGGATTAGTTTGTGGAATGCTGCCTCAGGACCATTCAATTTCTACAGGATGGGGTAAGGTGATGTGCTGGGTACACCTCAGCATCAAAGGCTTCTTTCTTATCCTTATCTTGAGGGCGTGTATGGTTGTCTTATTCAGGCCATGTCTTATTACTTTCCTCCTAGATAGTGGTAAGGGTCATGACTGAACCAGTCTTTGGTTGCATCCAAAGCAATAATACACTGAACAAGGTCCAGACTCCTGATACATGTGCTCATCATAAACATGCAGCCTAAGACAATACTTCACATCTTTCTGGGGACATTTATACTATGCCCATTCGTTGGGGAAGACTGGAGGAGTGTTTGGAGAGGCCCCTTGACAGTAAGGCACAACAGCTTCTAGGAAATGCCAGACAGCTTAGATGAGATGGTAAAGCCCTTCAATCAGCTTCTACAGATTTTAAGGTAAAATGTAGGAGAATGCAGAACTAACTGATGCTGGTAGGGGATGAAGTGAAAGGAAGAACATTTTCCTACTGTTGTATTGTAGCTTGTGCTGAGCAGTAACTGTTTCGGGGATTGCCATTTGAGTGTTCCTCTGGCAAGGGGACTGACATTTGTGTTGACCCACCAGTTATTTTGTACTATTCTACCCACATCTTAATCCAAAAGTTTACTATTGTAGAATGCTCCAATTAGCACTGTATGAGAACTGTCCAGAACACGATGTATAAAGAGGCAGATTGTAATTTTTCTTCTGAGAGGACTCCCATCAGATATTTCATGAATAGCACTTTGGTGTAAGTGACTAAGATAGAGGGAATCTTCGAAGAGTCTATAGTAGAGTGTCATGGCCATGGCAGGGTGTCCTGTGACTGCCTGTGTCCAGAGCCTGCCTGCACAAAAAAAATGCCCCAAACCTTGCATCAGCATGAGGAGCTACAGCTCTGACTACAGAGTTCTGTAGCATGGTATGTACAGGACAGCTGTGATAGCTATGGCTGTGGCCCAAGTTCCCGTTCCCCAGCTGTATACAGCTTTTATTTATTTATTGATTGATTTTAATTATTTGATCTATGCTTACTAGTGTATATGGAGCCAGGCTATGCCAGATCACTTTGCTGTTTCATCTTTATTGCAGCTTGGAAAAGTTCTTGTTGGAAAAACTGTGGTTGTTTTTTCAGTTGTTGACCAGGTCATAAGTCTTCAGTTCCTCTGGCATACTCTTTTGAAGGTGTATACAGATAGGAGAAAGGTAAAGAGAGCTAGTTAACCCAGCAGAGGCGACCCAGCAGCATGTGACCCAACATGCATGTTATGAGGACAATGAGACCTGAAACGGTGATGGAAAAGGTTGAGAGTGTCGGTAGGGACAGTTGTGTCTGCTTTGTTCGCTAAGACTCTTTGCCATTGATTCAGTGCTGCTGCAGGGCTTCAGACAGCTCAGTTTCACAAAAGTCAGTGCCATGCCAAATATTGAAAGGTTGGTGTATTATATTGTACTACTGAAAGAATTTGATTCTATGAAGTCTATAAAGGACCTATTATTCAAAAGACCTATTCAAAAGTTCAGGGAAAATCTATGTTGAGGCCATTTTGATGTTTGTTGTTCCCTGAGCAGCAGAACAAACACAATCCAGTTCTTTACAGATCTTTTTTTGCTTTAGATTTTTACCCCAGCACAGTAATTACATGTTCCTGCTCCCAGTGTTTCCTGTATCTTAGCTTTTACTCCCCTAACACTTTGTAAATCCCTCCTCAGAGTTTTTTTCTCCAACTTCTTCCTGAATAACATTTCTTTTCAGCTGCCACTGCAGACATCTGCTCACTAAGGACACCAATCAACTTCCCATACGAAGTTATTTAACTACTCCAACCATAAGAAAACACCTAGCATGGACGACTATCTGGCATTTTCAGAAATCTCTTAGGATGACTAGAGGTAGGCATACCTATTTCTCTTCAGTGAGACACTTGTTTTTCTTTAGTGACTATAAAGAGACTCCAGACCACCACCTTAGATTTCAATGTACAATCTCAGATTTCTAAATTTGATAAGATGAATCCCACTGTGGGTTGAGAATGTACACATTAGCTGCTAAATGCATTTGCTTTCATTAATTTTGTACATTCTGTTTTCTCCTGTGAGATCCTTCAGTGCTCTGCAAAGCAAGCATCCATCTCATTTGGTAGAAGCTGCTGTGGGCCTGTTTATGACTGCGCTTATGAGGCACAGCTTGACCATCCAGGCACAGGGGATAAGACCAGTGATCAAGGGGTTCAGTTCTATCAGATGGCATTTTTGCAGTTTGGAATAATATCTACAATAACCTTAACAGACTCCCTTTAACAAAGAAATAAAAAGAGCAAACATTTCTTAATGGGAATTTTGAAATTAAAAGCACAGAAGTAGGTTTCTATCACAGTGTGTGGCAGAATGCTGTAAACTATATGAAACAGATGAAAAATTACTGTGTATTGCAGATGAATAGCCTCTAATGAAGGGACTGTAGAAATATTTCTATTTGTCTGACTGGATGAATAATGTGGTAGAAATCCAGTTACCAGATATAATTTTACCTGACACACGTGCTTTGTTGTAAAATCACCATTGTGGAGACCAGCTCCCTGTCTGCCAGCCAGATTTTTTTAAAGTTAAATTGAAGTGACTGACTCTGTTGCAGATAGCTGTAGGCTACATTTCTACTTCCTACTAAAGGACTGGGAAGTAGAGCACTACCATGGCAAAGCAGCAGATTGATTACACTGGTAAATCGGTTGCTAGGTTTTCTTTTGTACTTGGGCCATTCTTTCTTAAAAAAGTTCTGAATTTCAGTTTCATTTTATGCTGAAATCTCTGGAATAAGTAACATTTCTTAACCTTTCAATATGTAAATCAGGTAATCATTTTTTTCTCCCTCCCCCACTGCATTTTTGACCTGGAAATCAAAGAGCAACCACCTGCAAATAACAGCAAGTAACCTACATCTCCATTAATGTGAAGTGAAGTAAGACGTGTGCTCATTAGGTCTCTTACCATTATTGACAATGAATTCTAATGCACTTATGATCAAATACATGGCTTTTATAGGATTTCTTTTTAATTTTGGTTCCAAGTGTAATGTGTTCACTTATTAACTCTGGTATTGATCCAAATCCCATTGCAGTAAGAAGGGGGGTATTTTCACTGGAGTGATATATATCTGGTATTGACTGCCATGGCTCCACTGACTTCCATGAAGTCATGATGACTCATCCGGCAGAGGATGTGCCCACTGACTTTCATAGGCACTGAATGAGGGATGGATGCTGCAGCTGACAATAGGCAGGTGGCCTCATACAGACAATATTAATTATGAGATCACATGTTGGTACTTAGTGATTCACAATGCTCACTGTCTTTGTTTTAGCTCAACTGTTCCAGATTCTAGATGCTGTGAGCACTGTTTTCATAACCTCTCTACATCAGAACAGGCTTGAAAATCTACATTGTGTAAAAATGCCCAATTCTGTCAATAAATTCAGACCAACTGTGTAAACTAGCAGATGATCGGATCTACAGGTATTGCTATGCAATTCAATTTTTTCTTGCAGCTCTTCCTTCTGCAATGTATTGAACAATTATGGATTATGCTTTTGTTATTCCATGGCATAGCACTTATAGAAAACACCAATAATTCTTAGCATATTATCAATGTTCTGGTTATATTTACTTGGCTTACAATTGTGCCATTGTTCTTGTTAGCTGTTTTACCTTACCTTGTTCTCTCTGTTTCTTGTTCCTAAGTGTGAATGATTGAGTAATGACAAAGACTTCCTTGCTCCCCCAAAAAGCAAAGCTTAAGTATGAATGTATTTCTAGTTTCAGCTTTTAATCTGTAAGTTTAAATATTTACAAGTAATGCTTTTCAGTAACATGCATATCATTGTATTTCATTTAGAATCACAACTCCCGGAGAACCCCATGCAACTTTCCTTATAACATCTTTGCCATGATACAAATCAAGAATTATTGAAAGTCATCCTATGTTATATAAAACAGCCAAATTTCTAGGTCAAAGGTGCTTGAATAAATTAAAAGAAATACCTCCAGCTTCTGTAATACATCTTGGTCCTTGTGCTTAATATGATCATTTACTTATGAGCTAAAGAGGAATTAAGTCCTGCCAAATTAACAACTTTATATCCAGATATACTATCTTTTCCTTGTCTTGCTAACAGTATAAATTCATATTTCAAATACTTTCAGAGTGACACTATGAATTTAGAAACTGCTTGGAAATGACCAGTGAATCATGAGGTTTTGAAATAAATGTGTCATGTCCATACTGTATATTCTATAGAACAAGTAGGTTGGAAAAACAAGGCTATGACATGTTTAAATATAAAGCAGTGGAGGCTGATACCTCTAAAATATTAAAAAAATATATGTACTGAGAATGAAAAGAAAATTAGAAATTAAGACTTCTAATTTGGTAACACTGGATACAAGAAGCATCTTACCTGAATGACAGCTGATGACACATTTGAGAATAACAGTCCTTTTCCTTGGAGGAAAACTGAAATGTTTCCACAAAGACCCTGTGGAGTTCTCAGAGGCATTGGGAGGGTATAATTCCCTCTGGAAATCCCCATGGGAACATAATGTAGCTCTTTCTCTTCAGGATATGAAGTCTCTGGACCCTTGGCACTGGACAGCACTAGACACTGGTACAGAGTGAAGATGTGACATCTACCTCCTCGACCTCTTTTTTCTTTTTCTTATCAGAGGTTTTCCAAGGAAGGAATCCTTTGCATGAAAAGAATCTGGATATAGCACATGTGGTTGCCTGTTGGCATCCCAAGAAGAGTGTTACCTCGCTCCCAACGGAAGTCACACATTTTCTAGCTTCTGGAAAGTAACATGCTTGAATTCAGTAAAAAACACGTGTTTTAAAGAAAACATCTGGAGACAAATTGTGGTTGGCTTTTTAAAATATAGAATTAAAAAACAATTGGATTAAAGAAAAATAGTGCAATAATAGTAGAGTTTGCTATCTTAGACAAAATTCAATTTAGCTTACGTATAGGTGAGCTCCTATGGGATAAATACTGTAAAATCACACCACATAATTTTCCAAATAGGGAAGATAGGGACCACTGAGGGAGTAGTAGAAGATATCTCATTAATGAAACAAAGGCAACTACAGATAAAAAAAGGTGTAGAGATGTTATTATAGTGCTTGGACATGTAGGCATCAGTAGCAGCAGAAAATACAAAGGGAGGAGACATGTAAGCATTAGAAACAGGATAAAGATATAAGCTCTGGGAGAAAATACAGTCCAGGACACAAGGAAGAGACACCTAGGAACAGTAATGTTAGGAAAAGTCCAGAAGAAATACAGACCATCAAATTAGATATCGGTCCAAGGAACAACAACCTTTGTGGGAACAGAAATACTACCAGAATACATTAAAAAAAAAAAAAAAAAACACCTTTCTTTTGGGCTTTCATAATATATTGTAATATATACAGAAATTGCAGTATCTGTATTACTGGACACATTTCTAGGCACCTAGTTAACATAATATACAGATGGACACAAGAATATTCAGTAATGGGTATTAGTAACAAATGAGGGACTAGTTTACAAGAAAGCCAACGTACTATAACGTGGCTAAAGAGTAGCTAACAGGGAGCACACTAGCAGTCTATTACTGAAGTATGCAGTCAACCAGAAGCACAGCCAAATTTTATAGCATAATAAAAAGAGGTGTAAAAAGGAGCATAGGGATGAAATTATGAAAAGAAAAATTTAGACTGAATAATCAAAGAAGAGTTCTTGATGGGGAGATTTATTATCCTTGGGAATGATCTCACAAAAGAAGCAATAGAAGTTCTGTTGTTAGGAAAATTCAAATAAAAGTGGACAAAATGTTAGTGTATTTACAACAGAAAGCAGTCTTGTAAAAACATAGATCGAATGGGCTAAGAGTTACATAATTCATGTTTATATTCTAAATTACACTGACATAAATAAGTGACTGTTCTGTGTCAGTCTGCAAAATTGCCTCTGTGAAACAAGCTGATCAGTCTATTCACAGAATCTATTCTTTGAACGAAGGTGGTTTAGTTAAGATTTCGGTGGTTATTTATTACCTTCTGTGTTTTTCTTGTCATAAAACCATCTCTTTAAGTTCCTGCAGCAGAAACATGGAAAAACAATGCCAACATTCTCTCTTTCTGCACGTAGAGTATCCTCGCCTGTCCACTGAGGCAGATATTCCTTACATGTTTCTGGGGAAATAGAAAGTCTGATCTGTGAGAAAATTAACTCAGAGTTTATGAAAATCTTTACTGCAACTATTTAAATGAAATTTATTTCACCACTTTTCCACAACAGTTACAGTGCTTTCATGTGCAATGCATATGACTATGAATCATAAACATGTATTTTGCAAAATAAAAACATGGCTTTGGAGAAGGACTAGCTGAGCCATCAAATCTAGTCCGCTTCCCACAATTACAAAAAAAGTGTGAAAACAGACTTTTAAATGAAAATGCACAAAGCTTCTGCTCCAGACTCCCTACTAACCACCCACAAAATACATGTCCAAACTGTACAATAGATTTGAGGACTGGATAGGAAAAGAAAGTGATATGAATGGAGAAGGGAGTGGCAGGACATGGCCAGTGCCCTCAGTCCCTGCTTTAACTGAGCATCCATTAGGCTCAGGTGAGCAAAGTACAAGTACTCTTTGCAGCTCTAAATTTCCCCGGTAATATCCTTGGTTAGGACTGGAATGGGTTTACTTCAGATAGCAATGCTGATGTCTTTCTCACACAGTTCCTTTCACGTATTTTTGTATTTTACAAAGCAGTGTCCTTGTTTTAGATAGAAAGCTGAAATACCCAAATTCACGTGCAGCAGTTCAAAAGTATTGTCAGGAAAAAAATTAGGTCTCTTGGATCAGTTTTCAACTACTGTAAATTGGTGTGGTCCCACAGAGACAGCAGAGGTGTAATGCAAATGCAGTAATTTATATCAAGTGAGGATCGGCGTCAGGTCTCGCAGTCCCATGCCCTATTCACTAAGCACTTGTTGCCTCACTTAATGACAGCTCTCCTACACTCTCCAGTATGTTTAGTCTCTAAGGAAGCATGTAAAAAACATATGCTAGTGCTGTCTGTGCTATATTTGTTTTGCAGAGAGCTGTAGTCTTGAGGGCTGCCAATGCTTATATAGCATCAAAATTCACAACAGCAAGTTTCTCCTGCTCCCTCTTCTCCCCCATTTTGCTCCTCATTACTCCTTTACTTGGAAGAGCAATTATATTTTTACACACACACCCTTTTTATTTTTATTGTTCTTTTCCTTTTAATATGCTGTCTGTCACTGAGATATCTGGAATGATTGCATGGAGAGTGCCAATGACATGTCCTGTGTGGCTGAAAAATTAAGGAGGAAACATCTGGAGCACTTCTATATCCTTTAGTATTATCAAAAATAATTGCTAAACTACATGGTAACCAGAATGGTAGGGCATGTCTGTTAACTGGCTGAAACCTTCAAAACAGATATTTGTCTTCAAAACATCGTCTGGACATTGTCCTGGGCAACCGGATCTAGGTGTCCCTCCTTGAGCAGGGAGTTGGACCAGATGGCCTCCAGAGGTCCCTTCTAACCTCAACCATTCTGTGATTCTGTGTGATTCTGTGACGTCCTATTTACTCCTTCTAATGAATGTTGAAACCTTTGTCACATAGGAAAGCAGACGTTAATTGGTTATGAAAAATACTTAGCGACTTGTCTGTGACCGTTTTTGACTGTTGCTTTAAGAGATAGAGACAAACCTGTTTTTCTTGCTGCAGGCAGTTATGGCACCAGCCTTTTGAGCCGTGTCTAGGTAGCAAACAAAGCTTATCCTTCATCATTATTTCACCTTCCAACAGCAGGAAATCTTTCTGGAGATATTTATTTTAAGCCCTAGAGGTTCCCTTAATAAGACATAAAATGATGTACATAAATAAGACATAAAAAGATTTTTATTTTCAGAATAAAATGCTTGATGTCTTGTTTAGAATGATGGGTTGCATCATCGAAAAGGAAACATAAATACTGAATGCTTTCATGATGGCATGCTATGATAATTTTGGTGTACTATTCTACAGTGTAAATGTTGTCTCTTGTAAGTTTTCGAGAGTAATAATAAAAAATGTAGACAATGCTACAGAAGAGGGTGGGCAAAACTGTATCTCCCAGCTAATCACCTCTAGAAGCATGTTTAATTTTACTAGCGTTCTTGATATTGAAATACACTGCATACCCCAGGGAATGGTCTCCATCAGGTATTTTTATGTTAATAAAATAAAAATATTTCAAATTAGTACTATCATACTCTTCTTCCTTTTTACTGTCACAACCTTCCCATTATACTTATCTGCAGTAAATCCTAAAAATGAATTGTGCTGCTGTAGGAAAACAATTTATCCAGTGATAATGTCCCATCAAACACAATTGGTTGGCAGCTTTTACGCTGTTATTTCAAGGACAGCAAGTTGCCTTATTCTTGATGTGAATGGCATCCTGCCAGGTACTGCCTGAATGAGACTGAAAGACTACAAATTAGTATACTGTTTTCTTTATCTCTCTGTTCTGACCTGGTTAGGAATAGATGTGGAAAACAGGCATAGGAAGGAGAGATACTAGGAGTGAACATGGGATGCAACTCAGCAGAAATCTGATGGGACTGGGTGACGCAAGGAGTAGGAAAATTGGACATGGAACCATTTAGACTGATTAATTTGGTCTGTAGTCATCAAACATAATTGCCAAGAGATGACTGTTCCTTGAGTTATGTAAAAGAAGCGGGTGTACTTGCTAACCTTTTACTTTGTACAAGTAATTCTCTGAAGTCTTAAAAACAATGGTGGAACTGGAAGTAAAGTAAGATAAAAATAAAATGTTTTTGGAGAGTAACTTAATTTTTTCAGAACTGGGTTAATCCAAATCACCTCTCTCGTCAAGATGAGTGGCTGATGCTGGTGCTTGGGGAAAGGATAAAATTAAAAATTTCTCTATGATTAAAAAAAAATCTTAATTTTGACCAGCAAAATGAATAGATAAATCCTATACAACTTTTCCAGCAACTGGGCCATGAAGGAATACCGATACCACAATAAGTATCAAGGGAGGAATCAAGTATACCTCAGGATCCTTTAAACATTCAACAGACACTTTCTATTTGTAATGCAAGCCATCTTCTGCCTATAGCATAGTGTAGTAGGGGTGGATTAGAGGGCACAAATCAATCTCTGCCTGAAATGTTAGAAAGCTGCTTCTGTTAGACAAACAGGGCAAATTTTCAAGGAGACTGTGTTCTGCTCCCATTTTCAATGGCTACTGAACACAAAAAGCTAAACTGTCTGACCCCAAAACAAGAAAAGTTTATTCTCTACCTCATATTTATAACTTTTATATTAAAAAAAAAATCCATCTGAATAACTCTACAGAAGAGATTCTGTCTGCTGACATGGATATTTAATGGATTATTCTGGTGTGGACAGCAAAATACCAGGGTTTAGCTCAGGACCTGCTGGTAGCCAAGAACGTGTGACAGAAGCGTATCTAATCATGGCACCAATTCAAACAAACAAATCCTAAATGTGCATAAAATATGCTCTGCTTTGTCATCCCCTGCTTGTAAAAGTAACCAGCAATCCAGCTTCTGTAAATGTGTCTGTACTGTTGTAGAGCATAATGGTAAAGACAGTTGAAATAAATAGTGCACTTTTACAGTAACTGTATTTTTCAAGCTTAAATTATATTTCCGTTGTTCCATAAACTGAAATACCTTTCAGTATCTTTTACCAGTCTAGCACATTATCCAGCTTGCTAGTCTCAGAGTCAAATATCAATTTATATGTGATCATTTGTTTCATCTGAGGACCGTTAATTAATAAATTAAGTGATAAACTTCAGTTTACAGGCTCATGTACCTATTTGTAGATCTACTCATGCACATATATCATGACTTACTATGACTTGTAAAGTTTAAAGTTAGCTGTTAAACCAGATCTAGTGAATTGGAATATCTTCAAATAATAACTTGTTAAAAACACAATCTGTTAGCGTATGGTTGAGGATATTTTATTTCTGCAGTGAATTTAAACTGGTTCACCAGAAGGTGCCAGTCTTGGTCCATAAAACCAAGAATCTAGTACTCACATTTCAGTAAATTCTATGATACAGATTTCAGTAGAAACTAAAAGCACAGAGTTCTGGTATCAAAGAAGGCAGCTAATGAACTCTGAAGGTAGAACACAAAATTCCAGAACAAATACAATACCCTAATCTAGGAAAATAATTTAGGAAAAAAATTAATCATGCCTTGTTGATTTTTAAATTGATGCAACAATAATATTGTCCACATGAAGGAAAAGATGGGGGAAATGGTAATTTGTAGGCTGCACTTACAGAAGATATTTCTCTCTTCAGCTAATATGCATGTGCTCTTCTCTTTCTTTCTTTCTTTCTTTCTTTCTTTTTTTTCTTTCTTTCTTTTTTTTTTAATGTTTTGATTCATGTGGAATAGGGATGGATCATTACAGCTAAGAGGATTTAGTGAAGTACTGAGTTGCAATTGATTTTAGCTCTTGAATATATTACTGGAGACAGTCATCCAACTTTCCACAGCATTATATGTAAAGTGGCTTTTCTTCCTTATGTTAGAGATCCCCCCTTTGTTTTGTGTCAGATCAAAGAGCAAACCTCAAGTTCATGACTGTAAAATTATTTAAATGTAGGGTGAACCCATTTTAAACAATACTATATGTGTGTTAGCAGATGTTTGTCCAGCCACACATAGATAAATACTCTCTACTGATGAATTCTTAGACCTTAATTTATTGGAGGGTCATAAAATGGCACTCTTACACACAACTTCTATATCCTACATGCACATACAGTATTTGTAATATTTTATAATGGTATAGCTTCAAGAGCAGTTGTTCATTATGCTAGCCTATATTCTACTCTCAGATTTGATCCTTGTTAAAATGTTTTTTCTTCTCCATGCATCAGGAGAAAGCTGTCTGCTTAATGCTCAAATCACTAAGCCATGCCTTGCACTGCTACTTCAGCCTAAGTGCTCTGCTACCTTAGTGAAGCATGCAGAGAAAATACCTAGATACACATACAGATGCCTGAAATTTCCTGTGGTTTGTAGTCTATCATGTAGTCTGCCATAGAGTGTGACAAAGGCTGTGAGTCGCAGCATGGAGTAACAGCTTCATCCTGAATTTATTCCAGTAATTAGCCTATCACAGCCACCACATGTCATTTCCCTGATTAAGAAACAGGAGAACAAGAAGCTGTGAAGAGAAGAGAAAAATACATTTGGTTTGTTTTCTCAGAAACATTGAATAAACCACAACAAAATGGATCGATTTCTGTATCCTTGCAGTTAAAGAAATAAGATGCTGTGAAAATAGCTGGTAACCATTAAAAGCCCCCCCCCCCC
>VXAA01007090.1:352766-362766 GCA_013399115.1 Anseranas semipalmata | reverse complement strand
TGTATTATTAGTAGCACTGGAACTGGGGCACAATTCTTTGGTGTACTATGAATTACTTTGATTTTTCTATTTTTTCCTGTAAATAGAAGTTCACTGTCTAAAGAAGAATAGAGACCTCCATATCCATAGCTTCCTACGCATTATTTTCAGTCATTCTAAAAAAATACTAAAAAGTATCACTAAATCCCACTGGAAGTCAGGGAAACAACCCATTTCAATGTGCTAAAGATCCAGTAAAATTTTTAAACCCTTATCTTCTGTTTAACTGTCTAAGAACCCATTTCACAGCAGTAAGCAGGCAGATGGCTCTGTTCTTTCTGCCACAGCATTCATTTTCTCTTTTTGTCTGATGCTGAAACATATATATATACATATATTTGCCTCAGAAAAGCTTAATTAATGCTATGCAGTGTATATACATAAAAATCTACTCAGTAGTGCACTTTTTTAGTTTATTTTGGCTTTGCTTTCCATAGTTATCTTTGATTTACTTATCTTTTATACATTTAAGTTTACATTTATATTTGATTTCTCTTATGACTTACAGAGTATGCCCCAGTATTACAGAAGTTCTATCATGATGAGGATAATTTGTCCAAAATATCCGTGAGCACTGTGTAAACAATGTGGAGGGTATAATTGCCCAGGGAGTATCAGTCTTGCAATAAAATGACAAATATTTGACACTACGCACACATGGGTCTTTTTTTACTTCTCCTTGCCAAGAGTAACTTAGAAAGGGATGTGACTGTAGTTAGAACTTGCAACTCTTAAAACATTTTACACCATACAGCATAATTCGTGCCAGAATCATGCATCACTGCATTTTTGGTCTCCTAGGACAAATGAAACAGGCATATTTTTTACAGCAGTCTTCATCTACCTGAACACAAAAATCCCTGAATCCCCTTCTTTCAACCTGACAGATTCTTGTAGACTGAGAGTGTTTATGTAGGCAGGAAACAGAAACTGTCCTATATGAAAAAAGAAAGAAAGAAACAAACAAAACCCAAACCAAAAACAAACAAACAAAAAACAACAAAACACTGAGCATGATTCTGTACATGGGAGCAGACAGAAAAAATGGCAAATATGTAAGCATCTGATTAAGTGACCACCCTTCTAGCACGCTGGCTAAACACATCGCTCTGAGCATGGTTGTGCAGAATCCTATTGACAGACATATACAATCTGCATCATGATCATTTCAAATAATTCCACTGCAAAACAAACCAGCTCACACAAGCAAAGGGCAGCAACAGAGCCTGGTACTGCTGTAGCTCTACCTCATTTACTCTCCATGGGGCAGTAAGTAGAGAAGATAACACTTTCTCTTATGAGTTTGCACATTTTAACAGTGGTACAGAGGCCGAAGTCTGGGTTGCTGCGAGCCTTTGGTGCTATTGTCTTATTGCATACAGATACAAATTCTGTCATTGGGCTTGCTAGAGATGTACCCTATTCTGTGGCAAGCAATTGCATGAGTCATATCTGCTCATTAAGACCTGGAGATTTCACAGAGGTGATACTCTCATTCTTTGAGGTGGAGGAAGATTCATTGCATGCACCTATAACATTGGCGCAGGGAAGAGGAGAGCCTGAAATTTTCCTTCTGGCTGACACATTCGCTCTTTCTCACCTCATATGTCAGATTTATTTAATATTTTTTAGTAGCTGGCAAATCCCAAAGCCCAGTAGAAGTGAGGCTGCTGCAGCTCCAGGTCTCTAGGTCTGGCCAGTAGTGAGTCTGAGCATGTGTTCCCAAAAGGCACGCACACAAATAGTACATAAATACATGCACACACAGATGGCTGCACAGACCAGTGTAGTCAGAAAACACAGCACTCACATGAACAAATACAGTGCCAGAGGCTTGACCCTTCTCCCTTCTCTGGCTAAGCAGGATGGAGGTCCCTCGGTGGGAAAGTATGTACACACATATGCTAGGTGGATCCCTCCAGCAGTTGGGCTCAGACACTGGGCTTGCCCAGTGGGGATGACCTGGTCCCCACTGCCTCCTGCACGCGCACACACACGAATGGTCTCTCAATCAACCCCCAGACCCCCTGGTCTCCCCAGGAGCTGGCTGGGACCTCCTGGCCCCTCTAGTAACCAACAAGTAATTTCTTTACCATGAGGGTGGTCAAACACTGGAACAGACTTCCTGAAGAGGTGGTAGATGACCCATGTGTGGCAGCGTTCAAGAGGCATTTGGACAATGCCCTCATTAATATGCTTTAACTTCTGGTTAGCCCTGAAGCGGTCAGGTAGTTGGGGCTAGGGCTAGATTATCTTTGAAGTCCCTTCCAACTGTTCTGTTCTGTTCTGTTCTACCAGTATTCTTCTTCTTTTTGTTCTTTTTTATTTTTATTTTTTTTAACTCAAGCTAAGATACAGCATTTTTAAAAATAAATTCAGATAGAAAAAATGTTGCAGAGCTGTCAGGATAGGATTAATCTTTATTTCTCCTCCTATTTTATTCATCATCTCTTCTGTGGCTGATAGATATAGCAAGGACACTAAAGGGCAGCATTTCAAAGTATAAAGGACAACAAGATATAAGACACTAAGATACTCCAGCCACCCAAATGAAAGGTGTCAACATGCACTTACGGTTCACAGTACTTAAGGTTGTAGATGCCACACCCTCGTTGTGATTCACAGACTTCCAGCTGTGCAGGATCTTTTGCATGATTATTGCTCTCACCTCTCTCACATTTCCTGCAAAGGCTGGGTTCACACTGTATAAAACGTGTAGTGTTAAACATCGATGAAGAACATTTTCTGAACTACTGAACAGACAGCCTTTAACAACAGTAGGAGCAGCATCACTGAAAGCCATGTGACATCCAAAGCTGTGATTACAGATTGACAAATCTTCTGAAGTAGGAGCCTGGATGTCATGCTAGTAGTTTCATCTAACTCCAGGTACATACAGATTACAGTTTAGGAGAAAAATGACCAGTCCTGGTATCCTGATAATGAAAGAGAAAAATAAAGAATTACAAAGCAAGGGAAAAGATTGACCTTTTTGTGAAGCATTGAGTTGAAGGTCTGTGACACTCAGTGCTCAGCCTGCACTCTGGCCTTGGAGAAGGTTAATGTAGGTGGTGTTTATGCTCAGATTTCACAGTTCAGTTCTAAGTGTTTGAGATCAAAGAAACACTCCACTGAACTGAGCTAACCAAAGAGAAAAAACACTTTGAGAAATTTCTAAATACAATAAAATAGGAGGCAACTAACCTATGTATCAATTTCCATAACTATCTTTTAGTTTTGGCAGCTGTTCTGGATACCATCACAAGGGTTCAATTATAAAATAATCTGATTCACTATTCTAGTAATTAAAACCATCTAATAATTAGAAACAATCAGTGATAGTCCACTGGCATGCATCTACTGGCATGTATTCTAGGAGAGGTTAGCAGATATATCTATTTTGAGGATGGTGGCTTTGCATTCAATTTGAAGAGTAGTTTAGGCTGTCAGAATATATCCCGTAATTGCAACGCTTCTCTAAGAACAAAAGCATTGTTAAGAAACCAAGATCCACACTGCAATGACATGTACCTAAATCACTGTATGTTTTTAAACATGTAATAGCTCACATACAATTGTTTGAATGTTACACATTTATTGATAGCTGCTTAATGATAACAATATAAATTATACTAATAAAAAATACAAACCTTTAAGTTAACAGAAAGTTAACATGGGAAATTCATGACTTGAAGAACATCATGCAGATGGGTATTGGTGGATGGCAGTGTATACAGAGCTGTCTGGTGGGGAGACACCAGGTCACACACACACATGCAAAGTACTAGGTTGCTGTTAAAGATTTTCTTTCTGCTGATTGTTTTCCTTTTCCTCTGTTGCAAGTGCCACGCCCCAGGCTGCATTTCATTCCAGGTGCCATGTGAGGAAACATAAGGTGGAGGCCTAGCAAACCTCCTCCTTAATTTGAGACTTGACAAGTCTGCAAACTGTGTGAACACAGCTAGACGTTCAGCTACCTCTTCCTCTCATTAAATTCCCTTGAATTTAGAACTGTGTACTTCTTTTACATGTTTTCTCTATTTAAATCAACTTGATGCTCAGTGCTGAGAAACTAGTGAAGTCTTGCTCTTACGCCTACACTTACAGCCTAAACATAATTGTGTCTTTCATAAAACTACATCTAATGCATTTGGCTGAATATACTGAGTACCTTTTAAAGGTATAAAAAACACCTTTTATGGATGCTGAGCCCCTTTGCTCTGCTTGTGCTCTTCTAGTTTAATTTGTTTAGGTACCTGGCAACCTCTGGAGAAATGAATCTGACTAAACATTGATTCATTGTAAATTTGTAGTCCTTTTGGAGCACAAAAAGCAACCTGAACCAGCTAAATTTTACATTAATGTGACCATATTAATTACAGGACACACATTTAGTATTGAAGGTGTTGAAGGTATTCACTCTTCAGATATGGTCTTTGATATTACACAGACTTTTTAATTTTTTGCATTACAATGAGTAATTACTATTGTATTTGTGGTTTATTCTATTTGTCTATATTTTACGATAAAACTCACCCTTGGGAATGAGCAAATAATTTCTCCTGGCAACGCCAAAGATGGATGGGTCTCAATTCTTTTCTTCTGAGGTAACCTGAACTCCCTTGTTTAGTACAAATCAGAGCACTGCATGTACAAGGTATGTAGGGCTGGGGCTAAGCACCTCTTAACAGCAAAAAAAAAGGCACTGAAAACTGCTTTCTTGCTTTTTTTTTTTTTTTTAAATCATTGTCTAAGTGAGTGTCTTTACCACTGATTTTCCTGTAAGATTTTGTGCATGTAGCTTGGATAATGGGTACAAGCAATTTTTCTATGTGCCATGTAGCATTCTCTCTAATGTGACTCATTAGTCTACTGTGCAGAGCAATGATAGCTCAACCAGGTTGATATTTTTAAAGCTAATGAGCCACTGATTAGTATCAGACTGACTGAAGCTAACAAGATATGCTCTCTTCCAGTGATTTATGGTGATGAATTAATTAACTTGATCCAAAATTCCTTCTCCAGTGCAGTATGTGCCTTTCCTGCTAGCTTCATAATGCTGTCTGCTGAATATATGGACTGACTATGAAGCTTTACCAATGGTATGCTGTTGTTCAAATGCTACTTTGTGAATGCGTTAATACACTACTTTAAATGCAAAGATGAATTAAAAATACTAGAAGATGAAAACTGGTGATGAGTTTCCGTGTGCATGAAATGTGGAAGGACTAGAGAAAATATATTTCCCTTAAGGTATCTCTAAGGAAATTATGTATGTTTTTAAACACTAATGAATAGAGACAACTTTTAACTTCCTCTTCCTTCAAAAATGCTCTTTTAGGAATTGTAGCTATTTAATCACGAATACTTTGAGCATTAGTGTTGTGCTTTCCTCTGTCCCATTGGGAAAATCTGATCCATACTTGTCATACCCTTTTATGCTGACCTGTACAAGGCAGGTTTGGAGACTACTAGAGTGACACAGAATTTGCATGTATTTCCCTTCCTCTTTACAGTCCCTTTCCTGTTGTTGATAATGGTGCAGATATTTTATTCCCAAATTACTGTTGCATTATCCCAAACTTACTTTGCAAATTTTGAACCAAATATCATAGTGTGAAACTAAGTATATGTATGTTGTGAACAAGTTAAAAATACTCAGAACACAAATAATATAGATGTGTAGCAGCGGGAATTTCTAAAATATTTGGAAAGGGGAGGGATACTATAATATTTATCTTTTGCAACCTTTTGGATTTTTATTTCCAGGAAAGGATACCCCTGGTTATAGGGTTGTAGGTCAAAGATAATATATCTTATTCCCAGTATAATTCTGAAAAGATTCGTGTTTTTTGTAACTCTAAACTGATCTTCATATGTTATTACTAACTAGATAAAACTATTCTTCTTCCATGTCATTCTGCCAAAATATCACAAAAACACTGAATTTCATTAGATATTTGATGGTTTTGTATTAGTTACACAACTTTGCCCAACTTTCTGATTTCCTGTACTATATTATTCATTTTACTGCAGTACCTTGAAAATTGCATTTACTCTAGCTAAGATACTAGAGAATATATTATCATGAACTACTCAGTAGTAAGCATCTGATTAAGGTGATTCCATTTCTGTCTCTTCTGATTCTAAGATTAACGGGAACATTATGGATGATTGATTATGGTATTTTTCAAAGAGAACTTGACAGCATCTGGATGAAATTGGATGCCCTTTATTCAAAGCTATTCTGAGCAACTGCAGAATTTTTCTACAGTAAATATTGTAAGGGATTATTTCATCAAAATTATATCTCTTAATTTTATTGTGAGTTTAAGGATAGGAGTATTTTCTTGCTTTAGTTCTTGGATTATGATTCTGAAAAAATAGATACAAATCTAAGCTCTTACTAAAGAATTATCTGATTGTCATGACTTTAGAGAACAGCTTAAAAATATATCTAACATAAAAAAATATGAATTTAGCAGATGTTGGAGGTTTTCAATAGTTTCATTTAAAAATTGAGATCTTTAAAATCAAATGTCTTGTTTCTAGGAGCACAATATTTGAAAGTTGGGAACTGTAAAGGCTGGGATTTTATTCTATGAAATTTTACTTTCCTTATTTCCACTCAGTTAGTGATAGGTAAGGATATGCACACATATTTCTATCTTTTAAAAAATAAATATCTCAGAACAAAAGTTAAAAGCAGATACTCATATTTACACAAACATCCATACACTCTCTTTTCTTTCAGAAAATTAACAAAAACAGTCTGAGCAATTTTTGCTCTGCAATGGGACAGAAAGTGAAATAAAAGTCTATTGGCATGCATTGCATTCAACAAGGTGTGTTGCAAAAAATTATTTGGTGGATATGTCCCATGACTTTGAACACTACTGTGACCGAAAGAATGCCCCAACCAGTGAATTGTCTTGCTGAGTATGATCTGTTTTTAAATAATTGTAACAGAGACTTGATTTTACTCTGGCTTTTTCAATGAGATTTTTTTTTTCAATGAGGAAAAAAATAAATAAGTGATCAATTTCATTGAATGTAGACACAGCCACAAAATGTGAGGAAGCTATTTTTTCCTTGCTGTGCTTTAATTAAATATTAATCTTATTACTTAGTTCACTGAAAAGCCAGTAAACATATGTTACTTAACCTTTTGTAATACAGTTTAGCTTAATTCCTTCCCTCCTCCCTCTTTTAAGATCAATCATTAGGATATTGTTCTTCCACGTAAAATGTTGCACTTCAAAAGGGATTATGTTAATTAAATTTACAATGCACAAAACAAAAATTAATAAGGCTGCCAGGAAGCCTACAATAGCTTCTTTTCTTTTTAATTCTCTCCCCCTCCCCAAACCACTTTAATGTTTTCCATTTTCTCCTTAATAAGTTCTCCTCTGAATTGTTTCCAAGATCTTTGGCATTTTATTTGCATGACAAAAATTAGCAAAACAATCACTATTGCTTTGTACCAAAAGCCTGATCATTAATGTATCTAATTAAGTTGAGCTTACCATTTTACTGTGCAAATTTATCCCCTGAAGCTTTTTGAGATCCACAGCCTCACTTTACAGAATGGCTCACAAAGGTCAGATATCTGAATACATAAATAACAACACTTCCTTGGTGTACTGGGTCTGGCAGGGATGGAGTTAACTTTCCTCGTAGCAGCCCATATAGTGTTGTGCTTTGCATTTGTTGCTAAAATGGCTGATAACACACCAGTGTTTTGGCTATTGCTGAGCAGTGCTCACACAGCATTAAAGCTGTCTTTCCAGGCCCTGCCCCAAAGGCCTATAGGATGGGAGTGGACAAGAAGTTCGGAGGGGGCACAGCCAGGACTGCTGACCCCAGCTGACCAAAGGGATAGTCATACTATATGATGTCATGCTCAGCAATAAAATCTGACGGAAAGGATGAAGTGGGTGCATTCATGATTATGGCATTCGTCTTCCTACGCAACAACTACACATGCTGAGGCCCTGTTTTCCAGGCAGTGGTGGAACATCTGCCTGCCACTGGGAAGCAGTCAATGAATTCCGTGTACCAGTACAGGTTGGGAGCTGACCTGCTGGAAAGCAGCCCTGAGGAGAAGGACCTGGGAGTCCTAGTGGACAGCAGATTATCCATGAGCCAGNCCTGTTTAGCTTGGAGAAGAGAAGGCTGAGAGGGGATCTTATCAACGTATACAAATATCTGAAGGGAGGGTGTCAAGAGGATGGGGCTGGACTCTTTTCAGTGGTGCCCAGTGACAAGGCAAGAGGCAATGGGCACAAACTGAAACACAGGAAGTTCTGGCTGAATATGAGAAAACATTTCTGTACTGTGAGGGTGACAGAGCACTGGAACAGGTTGCCCAGAGAGGCTGTGGAGTCTCCTTCTTTTGAGATATTCAATACCTGCCTGGACACGATCCTGTGCAACATGCTCTAGGTGACCCTGCTTGGCAAGGGGGTTGGACTAGAATCTCCAGAGGTCCATTCCAACCTCAACCATTCTGTGATTCTGTGAATTCCTTATTTTTGCTTTGTTTCACAGAATCACCACAGAATGGTTGAGTCTGGAAGAGACCTTTGGAAGTCATTTGGTCTGCCCCCCCTACTCCAGCAGGACCAACTCATGGAGGTTGCCCAGGACCATGTCCAGATGACATATGAAGATCTCCCAGGAAGGAGATTCTACAACTTCCCTGGGAAACCTGTGCCAGTGCTCCATCACCCACACAGTAAAGAAGTGTTTTCTGACGTTCAGACAGAACCTCTTTTGTTCCAGTTTGTGCCTATTGCCTCTTGTCCTGCAGTGCTTCCTCATGCTGCTTTTGCTTTTTTTATTAAACTGTCTTTATCTCGACTCACAAGGTTTTTCATCTTATTTTTGGCCCTGGTGCTGTTGAGGAAGGGGGAGTGAGGAGAGGTTGGATGGGCATATGGCAGACAGCCAAGGTCAACCAATCACATTTGGAAATAAAGAGTTTCCTGAGAAAATAACCCCAAGACTTCAAAAGTGTCAAATATATGAACCGTGTGGATTTACCTTCTGTACTTATCTGTGTCAAGATAGAATACCAACTTCCAAATAAAAGAATAATAAAGTAAAATTAGCAAATTACAAGCTGGTTGACTTAAGCAGTAAAATTTAATCTTTCCATAAATTAGAAATAAGCAATTTCACTGGAGACTTCAATAGATGTGTCTGCTCAAAGCCAGTCATTAAAATAAAGCAAAAGAAGCTGGATTTTAATTACATCATGCTTCAGTAAAAGTGAAGAATTTCACCAGATTTATATGGTAGTGTAAGCTTGATCATGTAAAGAGATAGAAAAAGCACTGAATGAGATTAGGTTTGTGGTCTGTACAAGTGTCAAGTTAATTTTAAAACAAACCAATCTGGGATAAATTTGTCTCTAAGCTAATAGGATTACAAAAAGAATTGTTATGGATGTCTGTGTCTTAAATTAAAGTACCACAGCAGGTTTTGTTTAAAGATTTTCAATGAAAAACAAAAACAAAACCAAGAAAGTCAGTCTTGTATTTATTCTTTAAAGGAATGAAGAGATAAATCTAGATAGTCATAATATGTTGTTTTTTTTTTTGTGCAACCTGATTAAAACATGAAATTTTCCAGTACCGCAAAAACCTTCTCTCTCTCTCTCTCTCTCTCTTAAAGGAGGAATAATTGAAATCAGTTTCTTTTCTTTCTGCAAGTCCTACAGCTTTGAGGAATCTGCACATTTTGAAAGTGTAATCAAATCATTATAGACGGGGCTTGACTTCTTTTGTTCTCGTATTATAATATCAGAGGCAACATTAGCCAAAAGGTGTGGTTCACCCTCTTCAGTGCTGAATCAGCTAGCCGGTGTCTTAGATACAAGAAAACAATATGTGGATTATAAAATGTAACAGTTTTTGCATAAGACTGCTAAAGCAGTGTCAGTCCTATTCCCCCCCCC
>VXAA01007090.1:336822-349866 GCA_013399115.1 Anseranas semipalmata | reverse complement strand
TTTTTTTTTTTTTTCATATGTCAAACAACTGATAAAACTGCAAACTTTCAGTTTAGTAAGCAAAGTAATGTATCAAAGTGTGATTGATCTTTTCAAGCAAATATTTAATGCCTTTTCTCTCCGGTTGTTTTATATTTCAGCTGGAAGAGAAAAAAAAAAAAGAAATAAAAGATGAGTAAAAGATGACCCATAAATGACAAATTGGTCTCTGCCATAACAAATCACAGACCTTCCTGTACAAAACCACCACTTCTTTCCAGAGTACCTAATCCACATTATAATGAAAACACTATTTTTTTTCCATCCTGGAGTTTTAGTCTTTTCTACTACATTCTTTCGTGAGTTTTAAAGAGAAGACTGATGAGTTAAAACTCTGAAACAAAAGAAGACAAAAAAAATAAAAAGTTCTGGTAGAATTACACAAGTCAGACCTGAAAGTCATAAATTCCTCTTCACTTTCTCAATTTTTTTTGCCATTTATTGTAGCACACAGAACTAGAGGTTCAGCACATGGTTAAAGTAGTTATAGCTTTCAAACCATGAACACCCAGGGAATGTCTCCAGGGAGTTACAAACCTCATTAAAGCAGTTGGGATAAAAGTTTTAAACTGACAGAAGTACCGATATCTGTGATACAATCAGGGTGTGCCTCAAGGATTTAACATAAATCATACAAACATCATTAAAATTAAAGACACTCATAAGCCATTTGAACATGAAGTAATTGCTCTTAAAGATAAATCTACAGCTACATTATTGCAGGTGTGTGAGGAGTAGGAAACAATTACAAGGCTAATACAAGAAGCAGGTGTAATGAAAGATGAAAGTTCCTGGGGGCATTTTACATTTTTTTTTTTTTTTTTAATGTGACGCTGTTACTGAAAAGTGGAGTCAAGGAAGGGACAAAACCATATATAGTCCTTAGATACTTGATGTGTCCATCCTTCATCAAGGGCTGCATGCAGGTATAACTGATATTGTATGGTTGGTAGTTACTGAATACAAAAAACATCTGCTGTGGGCCTGGAAGTCTCAGAGCCACATGTCACTGGGGGCTAGAATAAAGTTTCAGGGAAGTGAGGAATCGGCACACACTTGCCCTATTCTTGTACTTTCTCCAACACCTCTCGTCCTGTTGAAGACAGGCTTTGGGACAGAGAGATGTCTAATCTGGCATTACCATCCTTATTAAAACACAATCTTCTTCCAACTTTTACAGGCTCCAAGCAATACTTTCTATTTGTATAAAACAAAAATATTCTCTACTGAAAGGATTTTTCTAGATCAAATCAAAACAAATAAGCGCACACCTACTACTTCTGTGACATTTTTATTTTCTTTGGGCTGACTGGATCTTTTAGCTAATACTCTGCACTGCATTCTTTCATTCCTCTGATATTATTAAGTAATTTTGAGCTTTCCCAATGATCAAAAAATACACTAATCATTTGAAACAATCTGGCATTTTCTATGTTGAGGGGAATATTCCATACTACCAGAAGTATGTATCTCAAGGATTAGCTGTCTATAAGTTCTCTCCAGTACTTGAGCCATCCAAACCAACAGGGAGGAAAATCAGATTGCAGATTACAGCTGGCTACTACTTGCAATTATTTTAATTGTAATGTGAAAATAGCTGTGTCTCACTGTTCAGCATCACAAGCAGATTGGAAAGATTTGAGCTAACATAAAGCATAAGAGTGCCCTAAACGGCTTTCCATTTTCCTATAGACTCTGTACAGAGTTGTTACTTTTATGGTAGTTAAGGACTTCTGTCATCTTTGCAATACCGAACAAGTTGAAACATGAGGATTTAGGCTGCTGTAACCCTACATAAAGCAAATGTTTGTGCATAGGAACAGTACCAGAACTGGGAGGATGTCACCCTTGAACATACCATTCAATCGTCCAAGGGACTGGAAATAGTTTTGACCCTGGGATTTGCCCACAGACTAAATCTAGGTCTTTGTCGTTATACTTTAACTAAACTTGATGTTTGACAGTTTGTTGGCAGACCCTCTTTGACATTTTCAGTTAGTGTTTCTGTCCAAATAACTGTTTTTTACAAATGGACATGATTTTTCTTTCTCCAAGCATTTTAAAACTGTTTGAAGCAATTGCCTACTCACCAATGTCAGCTATCAGTATATCAGTAATATATCATATATCAGTAATGCTGCAGCAGACTGTACAACCAAGCAGCTGTACTCAGCTCAGGATGTATAAGCATTTCTCAGTGGAATTTTATAGGAATATTCTATAATGTTCTGTTTTAGTTAAATCAGTGTGTTCCCAATAACATTTAAAGACTACATTCTTTCTGTGGTAAGCACATATCACACACCACATTTCTGTGGTGAGCATCATATAGAGCACAAAGCCCTGTAAGTGCTCGTTTATGGCTAAACTGACAGTGTATTGTGATACCAAAATTTTCAGAACAGGAAGCAGAGGTTGAGGTTAGATTTGGTATACAACATTCTTCTACTGCACCACCTGAATGAGTTTATGATTGCGACTTTCTTTTTTTCTTGTGTTCATGGTATTGTATTTGTCTATGTTTGAAAGCTTAATAAAGTCCTCATAAAAAGATACATTTCTGTCTCATTCTGTTATTACAAAATATCCAGGTGTATTGCTTGGGTAAATCCAATACAGGTAGGGTGATAGATATACTGCAATAGGACATGAATTCTGTTCTTGGACCTTGGTGGGAACATGTTGTAACTGTGCT
Organism: Anseranas semipalmata; assembly: GCA_013399115.1. NCBI lineage: Eukaryota > Metazoa > Chordata > Aves > Anseriformes > Anseranatidae > Anseranas > Anseranas semipalmata. The sequence goes on along the minus strand of VXAA01007090.1, from coordinate 347,132 downwards.
ATAAAACTGGGCCTTTGATATAAAACACAGTGTTACACTTTTGCATGCTTCTAGTGTAGGCAATTAATTGACCATTATATACAAAAAATGCACGTTAGTTATTAATTCTTTGTTCTGCTAGCCCTAAAATCGGTTTTCTCCAGCTCCAGGTCTGCATTTCTTTAAATGATCATGGGTGAGCTGTTTATAGCCAGGAGGTCTCCAGCACAGAGTCTGTGCCCCATCGCCTGCTGTGCCATGCCTGTGTCACTCTACATCACATCCTGTATGCTATTGTGTCAGGCCTGCATTTCTCTACACTTCTTCACTATGTAGGAATTGAAAATATCTGATTCTACATAGAATAATTGCTTGTTACTGTTATCTAGATAGATCTGTGATTCTACTATACCAAGATAAACAAATGTAAAAACAAAATAAAACAACAACAACAAAAAGAAAACAAATATCTGGTCAATTAAAAAAAATGTTGTCATGGCTAAACAAAGTGAAACAAAGCTGTACAGAAAAGTTCAGAGGGCAAGCCTGGCAAACCTCAGTCCTGAGTCTTTGTAAACCTTTTGCAAAAAACTTTGGATGTCTCAAATTCAGTCTCACTTCTTCTTATGCAGCTGAAAAGTCTGACTCATGGATTAATGCCAGGTTCACTCTTTCCCTTTCTCCCTTTGGCCTAAGGCTTCTACATGGTTCAGCTTTAACAAGAACAGTGAACAAAGGAGGTACTTGGGATTCATTAAAATGTAGGGAACCTTCCTAGGACATGAGTGATGCTCTAACTAGAAGATGGGCAAAAGAAAGAAGGTTGTCACATGCAATTTCAGTTGAAATTAGGTGTATCAAATCCCAAGAGGAACATTGGCTTCCTAAATTCTTCTTAGGAAGACTGGTCATGGCCACTCAAATGATTGATGTGGCTCTGGAGTTGCCCTCATTTCATTTTGTACAGTGCTGAGCAGCCCTGAGAAGTAAGCAGATGTGGTTGCTGTCTGGCACTTTCAACACTTAAATCACAGGTAACTAGATTCAGTCCCAGTTATGCTGCACAAGTTCATAAAGAAAGTCAGCCCTAGAACAGAGGCTTGACTGCTGGCTTAATCACAGGTGAGTTTTTACATATTATGAAACCTAAAGGATATGGTTTTATAAAGAGTTAGTCATGACACTGAAGTCAGATTGCTTCTTCAAATCAGATTTTGCCTTTCTGCTGAGAATCACCTGGGAGACTGGCCTTTTAACACAGCACCTTAACTGAGAGGCTGTAACTAAGGAGGGTGAATCCCTCCCTTCACCCTATATCCGTGCCTCTCTGCAGTGTTTATAGAACAAACCCCAGACTTTGGAACTGTTACACAGGTATTAATTACATGTCAGCCCTCAAATATATTCTTTTTTTTTTTTTTTTTTTTTTTCTNTTTTTTTTTTTTATTCCAAAAAAGTGATATGGTTTACAGTCTATATTATGCACTGCTTGCTGGTTTTCTTTAAAGCTTTGACTTTTTTAAAAATGGAAATTTGCTTTGATAAAATAACATTTCATTGTTTTGTTCACTGTAAGAAACTGATATAGACAACAAACATAAAAGCTTACTGTTACCTCTGATCAGGTTGTTGACAGAAATACCATTGATTTTTAAATGAAAAAAGAAACAAATACTAAAGCTCATATATTATCCTACAAAGTCAAGAGGAATTTTATTCATCCCCTTGGCCATATGAGAATATTAAAAAACATGTGAAAGCAAAGAGAATAATAATGTTTAAGAAAAGGAAAGAAGAAAAAGGATGTGAAGAATTTATTTCAGCAAAATAGAAGGGTACAAAAAATCATAGTGGCAAAACAACTAATTGAATTTATATGAAGAGAGGAACAGATTAAGATTTAAATCTTATCATTTATGAAACCTCTTGAACAATGCTAAACTTTTGGAAAGCCTGAAAATCATTTAAGCAATACTTTAAGAGACATCAAGGCATGACTGAACATTTTTAAGGAACTATACTCCTGTTTTGAGATTGCCTAAGGTTTTGTCAAGTTGCGTTAAATCACTTTGAACCTCAAACCAAGCTGAACAGAACTCAAATTCAAATAAGAACATTCCCTGGGAGTATCTCTAGATCACAATAATTCCTGTTTCAACACAACTACTTTAAGTTTTGTCTTCACCCAATTTTCTATGCATGTTACAATACTTAAACCATTTTTTCCTGTGATAACAAAGCTATCGTATTTCCTTTGGTTAAAAAATGAAAGAAGATTGTATAGAAGGTTTGTCATGATTCCCCTAATTAAATAATGTTTCATTTTTCCCATTCTCTATGTACGTGTTTTTCTGGAGTAATTATAAGTCTTATTGATCATTACTGATATTATTGCTAATGTCTCTATATATTTAAAATCTCTTTTTATCTGAATTAATAACATGCTTAAATATTCTTTTTCAAGTATAGTTTAATTTTTAAAATAAAATTACAACATTTATATTATACAGGTTATATAGGCATGTATGAAAACTGAAATTATTTACATTAAAAATGAAAGCAAGAAGTAAGTAAAAGAAACATTTATATACTATATAGAGGAACAGAAACAATTCAATGCATTTCATTTTATCTGGAATGTGTCAGACTTTTCAGATGAAATAAGAGAAGTTATTAGACTTAAATGAGTTTTCAAATAATTTAAATAGTATTTCATGTAGCAATGCTGGCAAACTTTTAGGAATATCTTAAAAGGCAAATCTGAATTCACTTTCTCCCAGGAGTGTGAGGGGATTAATCATCCAGAATATTAATGAAATAGAGTGCAGTTTATTAGAAATCCAAGATAAAAGACTGTGATTTATCAGAAAGTAACACAGTAAGCAGGTATTACCAAATGATACACTTTGCACGTGATTTATCTGTGATAAATGTTTTAGTTCCTTATGGTAATACATGATTTTAAATTAAATGTTTTCATAAGGAAAAAAAGGAAAACATTAAAATCATAAGGACATGGTTACAAATGTGCTCACTTACAGGTGTTACATTCAAAAGTGGTTTGCAAAACAAATTGTTATTCTGAGTGCTTCTGTTTTGGTTGCCCCGGGTTATTGGAAAGCCAGTCCAAGAAGTATATTGTATTTCATCTGAGTATGTCTGTCAAGATGAGCAGAATAAGGTTAAACAGCACAATTTTTCACATTTTATCCTTAGTATATTTGAAGTATTTAAAGTTTTTCTAAGAAGGTAGGGATTTTACAATTCCCCCCACCTTTTTTTTTTTTTTCATTTCAATTCCAAAGTGTCCTGTTCCTCACACATCTTTCTTTCTGCAGATAAGTTACATCCTAATGCTTTGTGTAGAAGACACTGTGATTTGTACTGCTCTGCAAGAGCCTTACCTCATTTTATATGGTGTAAAAATGACAAATGAAAAAGCTGATCAATATATGTATATTTAATTATTCTTTGTATTCCTCCACCATTTATTTAATCTCTGAATAAAATGAAACTATCTATGGAGAATAAAGATGAACACTACTTACTCATATGTTCATGAACATGAGGATCACAAAAAACTCTATTTTTTACTTTAATTGTGGTAACTTTGGCAAATTGGTTGTTTCTTCTTGTCTTTTAGAGATTTAATGGTTTTGGGGTGGATTCCTTACATTTGACAGGCTCTTAAACTGTGTACTATTGGAATAATGTCTAACAGATAACTACAGGGTGCCCTCTACTCTGTGATGTGTGAGCTCCATGAACCAAAACACCCAAATGCATCTCATTCAGAAAAACAAAAGTTACAGAAAATTATGGTCTCATTCCATGTATATTTTTCCATAAAAAGATAAAATAAACTCTAGCCAGATCTTATTCTACAGTAACGAACCTTTATTTTGTTTTATTTAACTTTAGTTTGGTTTTATTTAAAGAAAGAAAAGTTGAGAAGAGAGATGATTGCTGCTTGTTAGAATGTCAGAGGGCTAAGCTAAGGGAGAAAGAAAAGCTATTAAGTGAAAACATTGTTGGGACAAGAACAAGTAGATGTAAAACTGCTATGGGCTGGAAACAGGAAACAGATAAACATAAATATCTTAGACAGCTTTATGCTAGAGCTGTGAAAGACAAAAATCTCAGCTTCATTTGAAGCTGTCCTTTCCCATTCTATGCTTCTTTTTGCTTTGCATCTCCATGTCACTTCCATGTTCTTGCACCAGTTTGCCTCTCCTCGATTTCAGCATCATTTATCTGTGTGGCTGTTAATTGACACTTTAACACAAACCCTGGAATGAAGAGGATTCCATTGCATGGGTGGATGTCAAGGACACAGAGGAGGTACATAAAATGGTGCCCTACTGTCCCATCTAAATGTAACATGAAGGAAGTCTGCTGACATTTTAGAAGCAACATTTTTCAAAAAGATTTCTTACTAAATAAAGCATTTTTTTTAGCTTGTATAACTTACACTAGTCAAAACAGATTTTCATTAGAAATCTGAAAGGTACTTTTGGCAGTCATGAACTGTATTACTGCCAAATTTCAGAAAAGTTCTCTGTGAGTTAATTTTATTTTTTGAAAAAGGGTAACAATTCTTAGCATTATTTTCTCTCATTATTCTCCACCTGAAATATACTTGGAACCATGGAAGTAAAAGAAAATAACTTGTACACAATGAAAAAAATTCGAATGAAAATTAAGTTTGACAAAAGGTAAACTATCTAGAAAATATCTCTGGAAATTTAAATAAGTTGTTCCATGAACAAGGAAAGCTGTGATCTTGGTTTTCAATGACTGCCATGTCTAGTAAGTAACTAGATCATTTCACTTCCTCTCTTTGGGGTATAAGGTGGGCCATTTCCTTTCCAGCATCACTCATTGCATCTCACCTCACCTGCTTTTTCACAAAAGTTGTAAGAAACACTTATCTTTTAACTTCTGCCATGGGATCAAATTTTGCACAAGCCCACCAAAATTCAAAGGTCAGTAGGAGCACATTCATTAATATGTAGGGAAAAAATGTTTTCTATGATTATTTATAAAACAGCTTAAAATCATTGATGCAGACCTGTTGGAGTGGATTTGCTACAGTGACTAACAAGGCTGGAGCTCCCCACATCTAAACCATCACATGTGCTATGTGCTCCCAGTCATGCCTGACACACCAGCAGTGTTGTGCAGTGCTTTACAGCAATCCTCAAAACATGCTTATAACACAGTCTGGTGGCATTTATGGAGGAATTACACTGTTAAATCAATGATCAATTAAATGTTATATTGTTAGGTACTACCTAGACACAACTCTCGCTATATGACTCTGATGTAAGTGTTCTGCAACTTATTTTTCAAAAAAATATTAGTACCTTGAAAAAACAGAATGTTTATTACTTATGTAGCAGAACTTTCAATAAGTTAAAATATTTAGGCAGTGAGGATCATGACGTGAGAGGAACTTTCAAGAACAAACAATATTTTAGTTTTGAAAGAGAAGACAATTAGGAACAGAGAGACATGAAATTTCTGCTCAATTTCATCTCTCCTGGCTCAACAAATAGTAGGGAGATTTTGCTAGACTAAAGAATATAACAGATACAATGTATTCAAAGAAGGATCATATTTTAAATATTGGGGCAGTTGGGGATCTGAGGATGTTTAATAAAAAAGGTTATATATCATATTTTTAAACCTTTAGGCTGCTCTCTGTTTCAGAACTTAACATTTGATCACATATGAAGTTTACTTGGAACTACATTTCAGAAATTGCCCTAAAATCTCATTATATTTGATCAAATCTAGTTTAAATCACAGAACCCTAGAGGCTGCCTAGTTTTAATTGTCTTTAAAAGTTAACATAGTTCACTGTGTCTACTGTGAAATGGCTAACTTACACATTAGAGTGTCTATGAAATGTACTTCTAACTGTCAAAGTCAACTGCTTCTGGCAGTGCCATTCTTGAGAAGCTACTGGTCAAAAGGTAATGAGAACTGACAGGCAACATCACAAACGCTCCACTGTAAACAGACTGTTAGACTAGGAATTAAGTGAGCGGTGCTGATTGATTGTTTCTACATTAGTGAAACCTAGCAGAAAGAACAAGGATTTCTTGACATTTGCTTGCATATCATGATGACTAATCCTGCACATTAAAGCACATTGAAAATAGCCAGCTACTCTGAAATAAATGGAGACGTATATAAATTGCTTTCAAAATAAATCTGAATATCATGGAACTCTAAACCACAAGCTTCTCACAAATGATTCTTTTGCTGCAGTTATTGCTGTATCTGTGATTAGACAGAGAACTGCCCCCCCATGAAATAAAAAGATGTCTCAGATGAGACAATATCTCACTCAGTGAAATTTTTTCCACACTTTCAGTATGTTGGTTTGACTAATGGTTACAGATCTAGTTTATAGGTGCTGTGCTACATGTCTCAATTAGTAAGAAAATGACAGATTTCTAAATTCTGGCAGCGCATGTCTATAACTGCAGGGATCAATAGAATCATTTGAAGTGTATGTGCTTGGATGGCTCTGTGACCATTACTTTTTGTCCTATTCCTTGTGGTCACAGCAGTCTATTTATTCCCAGTGACAGCCTTAAACATACCTGATGATCATTATCGTGTCATCCTCTCAGTTTTCTCTTCTGTGTTTTAAACAATCCCAATTATTTCAACATTTTCTCATCGCTTTGAGCAGCCTTGTTGCTCTACATTGGACTGTTTCCAACTCATTTAATGTACTTGAAGGTCCAGTGCTTTTCCTTGCATTTTCACATCCTTTACAAACTGCTTAACAATTTTCTCGTCTTGTGTCTAAATCGCTAATTACAATACTGAGTTGTAAGAGACCTGGGACAGATTCCTTGGCTGCACTGCTTGATACAGCTTTCAGCCTGAGAACTATCCGTTCAACACTGTTTAACCATCTGTGTGCCCTTCTACTATGGTTTCAGCTAGACAATGTTTGTCTGACTTGCTTATGAAAAGATTGCAGGCATTCTGTCCTCTGATTCTGTATTAAGATGTGTGACAATTGTGACTCTCACTTATAAGAACTTTTTTACTGTCATGAAAAGACATTAGATTGGTTTGATTTGTTTTGCTCTTGACAGATGCATGTTGGCTGTTACTCATTCTCCACTTAAATATAATTGGTTAATTTTTATTTTTTCTAGGTTTTGGGGTTTTCCACTTATTTTTTGTATAATGAAGCTAAGTGTCATGTTTTTGGCTGGGACAGTTAATTTTCTTCATAGAGGCTTGTATGATGTTGTGCTTTGGATTTTTGATGAAAATAGTGGTGATAACACACTGATGATTTAGTTGTTGCCGAGCAGTGCTTACACAGAGCCAAGGACTTTTCTGCTTCTCATGCTGCCCTGCCAACGAGGGGCTGGCGGTGCACAAGGAGCTGGGAGGGGACACAGCCAGGACCCAGACTGACCAAGAAGATATTCCATGTCATATGACATCATGCTCAGCAATAAAAGCTGGGGTAAAGAAAAAGAAAGGGTGGGGCATCCAAAGTGATGGCATTTGTCTCCCCAAGAAACTGTTACATGTGATGAGCCCTGCTTTCCTGGAAGTGGATGAACATCTGCCTGCCGATGGGAAGTAACAAATGAATTCCTGATTTTGCTTTGCTTGTGTGTGCAGCTTCTGCTTTACCTAGTAAACTGTCTTTATCTCAAAACCATGAGTTCTCACACTTTTACCTTTGCGATTTTCTCCCACATCCCACCTGGGGAGAGTGAGCGAGCAGCTGCCTGCCAGGGTTCAAAAAACAACAGTAGGCTGAATTACCTAAAATTCCCTGATCTTCTTTTCTTTTCCCCTTTTTGTTTAGAGACAGTATATATATATATAGTGCCTAATTTTCTGGAATTTCTCCCTTCCTTCCCAAACTGATTTTTTTTTTTTAAATACCCAAGGATGCAAATTTCCTTAGGTAGCCTATATGAATTTCTATAAGTCCACTTAATCTAAGACCATTTAACAAAACTAAGCATTCTTATCTTAACATTAGTTTCCCGATTGATACATGTCCTTAGTTATACTAAGCTTCTGATCATAGCAAATACTGAGCACAAGAGGTTTCAAAAAGGAGGCTCAGGGGAGACCTTCTTGCTCTCTACAACTACCTCAAAGGTTATAGTGGGGTGGAGGTCAGGCTCTTCTCCCAAGCAACAAGTGATAGGACAGGTGATTGGAAAAGTGATTTGGAACAGGCTGCCAAGGGAAGTGGTTGAGTCACCATCCCTGGAGGTATTCAAAAGACATGGAGATGTGGTGCTTAGGGACATGGTTTAGTGGTAGACTTGGCAGTGCTAGATTAACAGTTGGACTTGATGATCTTAGAGGTCTTTTCCAACCTAAGTTATTCTATGGTTCAATGAAAACTACAAACCGAGCAAGAAAAACTTAAAACTTCGCATTCTTGTCATCATATATAACCATTCTTCCACTTTCATTGAGTACCTGGCAAAAGCATTCCTTGTTTCTAATCTACTACTTTATATATGTGTATATATATATATTTATATATATTTGTTGTCATTATCCTGTTTCGCAGAGGTTTATTCCATACCTTATCCCTTCTGATTTTGTCCTCTCACGCTATAACTGTTTATCTTAATTGTTAGTAATCTTGTAAGTTTCCAATTTGTGTATGATTCCTTCTAAACCTTCAGATCATTGTAAAGCTGAATTTAACCAGATTAATCTTTTAGTATATTTTATTCCATTTTGGTTTTGCTCTACCACAATTCCCTTCTCTTCAGTGTTCTTTTTTTTTTTTTTTCAGACATGAAACTAGAAAATCATTTATCGAATAGCCCCTTCATAATTCATGTGTAAAATGCCTAATTATAGTTATAAAAGCAACTATAACTGTGGCATTTCCAGCTTCTGGATACTTGACCTCGCATTCCAAGTTGAAGAGTATTGAAGAGCCATGTAGAAGAAAAGAAATGAATGGAAGAAAACCAAAGAGAGATAATTGTTACCTAAAGCATATGTTTTCCCTGCCCTTCACAACAGCTCCTTCCAATAACTGTATCTTTAAAACACAGGTACAGCCTTAGCAAGAAATACAGCAATGTAGATTGTTAGCAATGCCACTCCTGCTTCCCATGACATGATTGTTAAGTCATGGTAAGAAAAACTGCACAGAAAGTTATAACTAAAATTGAATTAATTAAATTAAATCTCTTTTTCAAGTTAATAGATTTACTGCATGTGAAATTTATTAGGTAAACAAGTTCATATTTTGTCTGATTTCTCAAAAGCATTTCAAAACTTTTAAAGAAATAATATCTTATGACATTGTTAATTTCAGATATGGAATGACTGAGATGATTTGGGATGGTTAAGTCAACTGCCATGAACTCTAGTCATCTAATTTGTTGTTTTTGTTAGTATTTTCAGGAAGGAGAGCAGCAGTGTTTATAACTCAGTTTCCTTGAGAGTGGAGATATACTTATGTTGATCAACATGAGCCAGTTAAAAAAATGCTATTTGCTCAGTATTCATTCTTCAGTCAATAAATAAATAAATAAAATAAAATAAAATAAAATAAAATAAAATAAAATAACATAAATGTGCACAAATATTCATAGTCACTGAAGATGAACTGTTTTTCCTCCATCTGTTTTCCACTGATTATTTAATAAGAATGCGGACAGCACAGACTGAGAAAGATCAGAGAAGCCTGTGCTCCTCAAGGCTATTACCTTGTTTACCAAATTTATAAAGCCAGGCAAAAACATTTCAATCTTCATTGTATTTGTTCATATTTATTCATCACTTTCTCTAACATGATATTCTAAAAGCAACTGACCTCTGAGTATCATTTACCTATGTCTGTAGTACGAATCTGAAATTCATTCTTATGACCATCAGTTCACTAGGAACATATATTATGAAGCTGAACTTAGTCCTTTAATTTGAACTGCTCCTGTAAATAACTCATCTTACCCAGGACTGCTTCAGGAATGGGCGACTAGTTCTTGCGTCACTGAAAATGATCTCATTACACCACATGTTGATCTGCTCAAGGGTAGGAAGGCTCTACAGAGGGATCTGGATAGGCTGGACCAATGGGCTGAGGCTAAATCAATGAGGTTCAACAAGACTAATTACTGGGTCCTGCACTTGGGGCACAACAACCCCAAGCAGTGCTACAGGCTGGGAGATGAGTGGCTGGAAAGCTGCCAGGCAGAGAAGGACCTGGCAGTATTGGTTGGTAGCCAGCTGAATATGAGCCAGCAGTGTGCTCAGGTGGCCAAGAAGGCCAACAGCATCCTGGCTTGTATCAGAAACAG
>VXAA01007090.1:272169-336305 GCA_013399115.1 Anseranas semipalmata | reverse complement strand
TGGAACAGGCTGCCCAGGGAAGTGGTCGAGTCACCATCCCTGGATGTATTTAAAAGACGTTTAGATGTAGAGCTTAGCGACATGGTCTAGTGGAAGGCTTGTTAGTGTTAGGTGTTAGGTTGGACTAGGTGATCTTGAAGGTCTCTTCCAACCTAAAGGATTCTGTGATTCTGTGATTCTGTGATTCTGTGATTCTGTTTACAGATGATTGTCCTGTTCCATCCTACCCTGAGTACATAGCCAGGGAAATACTGAATTTCAGTTAATCTGAAGAGGTGGTAAATTCCTAGCCTTTTCATATTAGAACAAAGTGTCCCAACGAAGAGCACAGATGTGTACTGATAAGTGGAGATCAAGGAGCCCAGAGTCATTGTGGATGCCTCCTCCCTGGAAATGTTCAAGGCCAGGTTGGATGGGGCTTTGAGCAACCCCTCCATGGCAATGGGGTTGGAACTAGATGCTCTTAAAAGGTCATTTCCAACCCAAAACTACGATTCTATGATTCTGTGATAATGAAATTGTGTAAAACTAGCAACAGCAACATTATTTAGTCAGACAAGACAAAGAGACAGTTTTTTTATTAGTAACCTGAACAAGCGTCTGCATCTAGACATCTGCAGTATGGATGCCTTCTCTTAACAGTAGTCTGATATTTGAAAATCCCAAAGAACTACCACATACAGACTTGCATTTACTGTCATGGGGGCATTATACAAAGACTGCTTATTTGAGAAGTCTGGTCATCAATTGCTTGAAGGTTGTTGTTGGTTTTTTTTTTTTTTGCTTGTGAGGAAATGAGTAACACAATCTAAGTTACACTTTGTATTGAAATTCATCCAAATACTGAATTGGTTGCCACTTTAACCTCAGTCTGAAGGGAAGAAGTTGCTCTACACATCATCATACAAAATATCTACTATTTTAAGACATTGAATATTTCAGAAATAGTGAAATGATAGTGATTCCTAATTTATTAAGCTGTATTTATTCTCTAATATATCAACAGAAAACAATGATGTCTCTTATCAGTTGCATGTTCAGCAAGTCAGGGTCTTCTGATACCCACTCTAGCTGATCATCACATTGAATTATTTTCTCTGTGTTTAAAATACTTTGAAATTGTCTTTCAAGTGCAATTAGATCTATACATGGGGTTACAGAAAAGGTCTCACTGTTACCTTGTGTAAAGGCTTTAAAACTTCATTATCACTTCTAGGGATGATTTTGTCCACTAGAGCATACTGTTATCATGTTTGCCAGTTAAACAATTCACCTTGTGAGAATCAGTATCAGTTAAGGAGTACACCCAGTTTGTCTTCTTTACATTGTTTCTCAGATATTCTCATATGTTTCTTACTTTTCGATTTCTGTTCAGTTCCCAGCATTGTGACATATTTCATAAATAAATGGCTTCTGGGAAAGATTCCAATCTGTTTGACATATACATGGGATATAAATGTATTATAGGTTATAAATATTATTGAGAAGCTGGAAGAGTATATCTTCCTGTTCTCTGCAAGAGTAAGGAATGAGCTAGAACCTGAAGTCTTTTCTCCATCAATGCACATATATGAACAACTCCGATGCATTGTTATTGGATGAATTCTATTGATTTGCTTTATATTTTCAGAAGTAGACATGCTTCCAAGCATCTGATTATATTTGTGTCATTCTCTGAAACTCTTCTAGGTTATCGACATCCTTTTTCACATATGGATAACTGGTCTAGGCATCATGTCAGTATCAATGTTATTAATTATATCATATCTAAAAGTAACTCCATCCATCTTTGTCCTTTAGTTTTCCTTTTCTGATGTAAAAAACTAGATAACAAAATTTTATAACTAAAGAAGGCCACCAAGGAACTTCAGTGTGTTAATTACCATAAACCCTAAATTCTTTTCAGTATCTGTTAATTCAGGTATGGTTTAACATCTTGAAAGTGTACTTACGGATTTTTTGTCACGTATAACCTTTCAACTTTGGTGAAAGACAGCTTTGATTTCTTAAAGCACACAGTATTAACATAAATTTATTTTAATGATCAGTTTAGACTCATTTCTGAACTGACCTATTGTTTATTAACCAAACTATCATGACTTTTGATTTTCTGAAACTTTTCATCACCATTTCATACTTTTTCCAAGTCATGACAAATATAAATATAACACTGGATCAAAAAGAATGTTCTCTATGATGTGAGGATTCTCTGCTTATAATTGCTTGTTATCATCTATCAGTTAAGAAGTTTTAATGACCTTGTGTAGTGCTCTTTTCTGTGAGAGTATTAAGAAGGAGTAAATCAAACAAAAAGAGATATGCTCAGCATTTCTTTCCCGATTAGAACCTTTATCATGTAAAGTATATGTAGATAATAACCTTAATGGTGACAACTATACATCTATGTTTCTCTAATATGGGAAAGATGATGATTACAGGATAGTAGATGCAAAAAAATACAGAAAGATTAAAAGTACAGAAAAAACAGAATAAAAATAAATTAGTCATGGACACTATTTTCCCTTCCTCTCTTCCCTACAGTAATGCCATACTGAGAAAAAAAAATCAATAAAATATAAAATATTATAATATAAACTAATGCAGTGAGTCTAAAATTATTGTTGTTGGTGGTAGTGGTGGAGTGTTAAGGATGAGGAAGCACTCTCTTTCTACTATGACACAGAATATGATCATTTCTGACAGTATTTTGCAACAATACACATGTGGAGGGACTTTGTGGAAGGTAGTTGATTTATGAATTGAACTGAAATAAGTAACTCAAACAGCAAAATATTTGTAATATACATAGCACATACATAATTAAAGACAAAAATAAACTGGATGAGAGTGCTTCATAAAGTGAGTAGGAGTTGAGGTTAAAGTGTAGGAGGATCATCATGAGAAGTTTTTCTTCAGTCATAACAAAAGAAAAAGAAAAAAATGAAGCAGGCATTCCTGCAAGTTGTAACACCTGTAGCATCAAACTATCACCTAGGGCTGTGTTGCCATGTGTTTTTTTAACTATTTTGTTGCCAAGTGATGGATAAAAAGGGATGTTTTTAATAATTGGCAAATCAAAACATTTAATTGCAATATTTCACTCAACTCAAAATAATCTCTTTAGTTTAAGAATTTTTAATAAAAGTAGACCTAGGCTCCTGTGTTAAAAGCTAGACTGTTGATGCTCTTCTTGTGCTTGTGATTTTATTAATATTCATGCTCTTACTGAAATGAAAATATAAATTGTCTGCATAAAAGAAAATGTGAGCTGAAAGAGTTTAAATACACGTGTTACAGAATAATCTAGTTCATCAGACTAGAAATATCTCCTGAGAAACAGTAGAAAAGGCATTTCGAATGGGACATCCTAAGCAAAAATCAGGTCTGTATGGCAAAAAGAAAGAAGGAATTTTGGGGGGAAATGATATTCAACCTTCCTCAGAACCAGAATAAAGGATTTACTTTCATAAAGTCAAAACAAAGTGTTTCCAACTTTAATGAACATAATGTTAGCACATATATGAGTCTATAGCAGCAAATGACTGTAAAATGAAATATCCCAAACACTCATCATCTGTTGTATTCTTACCTTAATCTGTACTTCCATAAATGTATCCTAATTTAAGAATTTAGAGTAGTCTTTCAATATATAAAAATTACAATCTACTACTTATTTCACTAGATATTCTTTGAAATCATGCAGGTTGGATGAAATATATATCGATTAAAAAATGATGATACAAAACTACGTTCATTGTTTAATTATACACTTGTATGACACTTCTATCACTGCAGTGAAGTTTCTGTTTCTGTTTTCTGAAATGTTCCCACTTTTAGGGCATTATTTCTTGGATCAATTACTTTTTCTTCTTGACTTCCCACAACATTGCAAGAAAAGCCAGTAACAGCACAAACTTTTTTGTCCCCAGCTGGAAGATCCTGGCCTCTCCAGAACTATGTAATAAACCACACTTAGCTAGAACTGGTATTGTCTCTCAGGCAAGAAGCACAGCACTGGTGTGTTTCTGGGTAAAAGACCATCATATCATAAAAGACCATCACCAGCTACAAGATTACGAACTCAGATTTTCAGTGTGTAACCTTTCAAAATCTGTTAATTGCTTCATCTGTGCATACACAGTTTGCATATGTACTGATCATGCTGGTGACAAGACCTTGAGATGGTCTGAGTTGGTCTGAGACATGAGAGTTTGCACATTTAACTCACAATGGAACACACCAAAATACCAAAGTTTTTTGAATTTTAAAAGCTGTGTTTTATTGGAACTTTGTCTTCTAAATTAATTAATTTAGATGCAGAAAGCTTGGAGTGTCTGGTAAAGCATAATAGAAGTCAGAGGCACACAAGCAAATCTCTCTTGCAGGCTTTCAGGGTGGATTTTTTCCCTCAGTCTACTGCCAGGACAGTAATGCTCAGTGGATTTCTGAATTGCACCAAATTTATACAGTCACTAAAAAAAGTTATTATTTTCCCTTTTGTCCCTTTTGAATTGTGGCTGCCTGTCTTCTACCTGTTATTCTCAGCCCTCTCTCAGTCTCTGCTCTTGCAGTCCTCCTTTGAGCTATGAATATCTTCCTTCTCTTTACTTGCACCCTGTTTCCCTTTGAGTGTAATAGCACAAAAGACATCACCATGTAACCTCCCAATAAATAAAATAAATATGTCACACATGTCACTCCCACAACTGTTAGCACCATTGAGAAAGATCCAGTCAGTTGTCCTACAAGTAGCTGGAATTTGCTACTGATTGCCACTATAACTCGATCCTACCTTTATTGTAAGTGCAAGTATAGTGTCATGAGCCTCATGAAGTTCAATAAGGCCAAGTGCAAGGTCCTGCAACTGGATCAGGGCAATCCCAAGCACAAATACAGGCTGGGCAGAGAATGCACTGACAGCGGCTCTGATGAGAAGGACTGGGGGGTGTTGGTTGATGAAAAGCTCAACATGAGCCAACAACGCGTGCTTACAGCCCAGAAAGCCAGCCGTATCCTGGGCTGCATCAAAAGAAGCATGGCCAGCAGGTCAAGGTAGGTGATTTTTTCCCCTCTACTCACTGTTGTGAGACCCCACTTAGAGTACTACATCCAGGTCTGGGGCCCCCAACACAAGAAGGGCATGGGCCTGTTGGAGCAAATCCAGAGGAGGGTCACGAGGATGATCAGAGGTCTGGAGCCCCTCTCCTAGGAAGACAGGCTGAGGGAGTTATGGTTGTTCAGCCTGGAGAAAAGGCTCCAGGGAGACCTTATATAGGCCTTCCAGTACCTAAAGGGGGCCTACAAGAAAGCAGGAGAGGGACTCTTTGCCAGGGAGTGAAGTGATAGGACAAGGGGTAATGTCTTTAAACTAAGAGGGTAGATTGAGATTAAATATTAGGAAGAAATTTTTTACTATGAAGGTGGTGAGACACTGGAACAGGTTGCTCAGAGAAGCTGTGGATGCCCCATCCCTGGAAGTGTTCAAAAGGACAGGCTGGATGGGGCTTGGAGCAACCTGGTCTAGTGGGAGGTGTCCCTGCCCATGGCAGGGGGTTTGGAACGAGATGCTCTTCAAAGATCCCTTCCAATCCAAGCCATTCTATAATTCTATGATTCTATGATTCATTTACCAGAACTATGTAATAAACCACACAAAATCTTTTCTCTCTTTTAAGGATTCTAACATATATCTGCTCTGTGAAAATTAACACAGACCATGCCTGCATTTGCTACCAAAAGCTAAAAATAATGCCATTTCCTTAAAAAGAAGGAGCAGTCTGGTATCAACATATTAAAGCTGTGAAAGGCTTCACTCAGTGGTGTTTGCACTTAGTAGGAAAACTGAACAAAAGTAAATGTTGGGGTTGTCAAAAAATATTTCTAAGCAAAGCAAATTGGTTGAGTGAGTTATTGACTGGAAGGGAGGAAACAGTGGGAGGAGGATGACTGCTTGAACCTACAGCATACATGCCATGAGAACTCCCTGCTGTCTTGGGGGGAAAGGAAACCTATATCAATAACCTCAGAGAGTAAGTAACTGATTAATAAAAATACAATGAGCCCCAGAAAATAACATCCTTACTCACTGGCAAAATGAGATTGCTTTTTAGCCATGGACAGACTGGGAGTACAGGCTAATTTGAGTTAAAATTAAACACATCTGTACAACAATATCAAGTCAGTGGCTTCAGTAGGCTTAGAGAGAAATTAAAATAATTAAATTAAAATTAATTCATCCTCTCATGTGTCTTTTTCTGCATAGCTTGAAATTCTCATGCTTCTAATGTCATTCCTGTTTATTCTCTTTTGTAAAACAATAATCCTTCTGGCAGTACTCAATGGCTTTCAAATGTAAATCAGACTTCATCAAGGTATCCAATGTCAGATATATTATTTCTTCATTTAGAGGTATGCATCTAACACAGCTTCAGCAGCTTGTACCAGACTGTATAATTAACAACCTTTCCCTCCATTTCATTTTCATCTTCAGTACTATCATCACTTTAAGCAGTGTCAGCCCATGCTAACAGATACCAGATTAAAAAAAAAAACACCACCACCACCACCAACAACAAAACATGCAACTCAAATCTCTTAACTATTTGTGTAATCTGTAAGCCATCTTAAGATCACTTTCAGATTTATTACCTTTCTCTAACATAATTATAGACTTAAGTGGAAACAGACATTTTTAATTTGATATGAAGGTGCTGAAACACTGGCACAGGTTGCCCAGAGAAGTTGTGGATGTCCCACCCCTGGAAGTGTTCAAGGCCAGGTTGTATGGGGTTTTGAGCAAGCAGACCTAGTGGTAGGTGTGCCTGCCCAGAGCAGGGGAGCTGGAACTAGATGACCCTTAAGGATCCCTTCCAACCTAAACCATTCTATGATTCTATGATTTAAAATAAAGGCCTACATGACATCCTGATCTCTAAATTGGAGAGATATGGATTTGAAAGGTGTACCACTCCGTGGATAAGCACACACTATATTTTTAAAATCATATTCATCCTCAAAAAAAGGTTAAAATTAGTAGGGTATACCTGCCCAGAACATTGTTGACTTTTACTGCAGCATATAGCTTCATGGCTTGAACACTGATTAAAGCTGGGATTTCTTGGCTGGCATTTTTTCTGCTGGGAGAAATTATTTCTTCTGGATACTTTTAATATATGTATTTGAAATATTTATTTCACCATAGAAAAAGTTTTAGTAAGAGCTCTCAATATTCTCTTTCCTCCATCTCATTAGTAGCTATGGAACAGGCAGTGCCTCCAAATCATGCATTTTCTACAAATACAGTAATATGAGAATGGAGGTGAACACATTTTGGATTGTTTTGACTGTATTGATATAGAGCTTAGGAAAGTAAGGTCTTTAAGAAATTATTTAAATAGCAGCATCATTAAAATGTTACAATTTCCAAATTTTTTGAATTTCAGTTTGTGGAAGCATATTTTTGAAGAGACTGCTCTGAATACAACTGGCATGAAAACTGATTACATGATAAATACCTAATTTATGTATATGCACATAAAGTTAGATACTTATACAACCACAAAATTTTAAGTTTCACCCTGAGTGAATAAGAAATCACAAATATTCTACTTTTAAATCTTGACTGTTTAGCTAGAAATGATAACTGGCAGCTGCTGACAATGTTGGACTACTTCACCAAAATACTCTACTTAGTGTGTTTTCTTATAACCTATCAGTCAATATACTTTTATACTAGTGCAAAACAAACATTTACTTAAGCATTGATTTACTATTTCCTCTAATGTTTCCTAATAAGCACCTGTAACCAACACAGAGTACCCACTACCTTGCATCATGCTTTGTCATTTACACCTGCTCTTGGAGATGCAGTGTTCTCTGATACAATAGGCTTGGGTGACTGCATTTTCTCTGGGTTTGCCTTGCATTAAGTGGCAACATAGACTTCTAGACTCCAGGAAACTGCTTCTTGACTTCAATAGGAATTTTATCTGGAAGGCATGCAGTGCCATATGCAATGTTACATTCTTGTAGGTTGCCTTGCTTCTTTTGTTAGCTGGGTTATAGATGTAGTTTGCAAGAGACAGAAAACTTGGTAAAACAAAATATTGTTTTTTACAGGGGAGAGTGTGCTTCTCCAACTTTATGGGAGACTTTTATGGGAGTTCAGACTGCATTAAGTATTTGATGAATTACAGAGAAGTGCTATTCTTTCAGATACTTCTGAAGTTACGTTAAGGCATTATGACTAAAGTGGCTAAATCAGCTTCCTCTTATTTGACAGAATGTCATAACAAACCATGTTGATGTTGATCATGTATCTAAGATAAGACAACAATTAAAAATTACTTTTTTTGGGGGGGGGGGGGTTAACTTTGTGACTACAGGCAATCTTTGGTACAGAATACACAATTAAAACTTTCTCCTTTACAGGCAACGTTATTGCAAAGTTGTTTACTGGGGAAAAATAAAAAATCCTTCTCATTAAAATATGCTCTTCATCAGTCTGGATTTTCAATTTATCCAGGGCCACTGTACATTTTGCTGAGCTAACTTCTACAACAAGGAAAATATTTGATGCTCAAACAGACTGTCACATATTTCCATGGAAACCATAACCCTTAAGTTCAAACAATTTGGAGAGGAAGATAATCATTGTATTCCAGCTGAAGAACAGAACAGTCAGAATACCTTGTTTTGTTCAAATGCATGTATAAATACACTTTCTTACGTATATATAGAAATGGACTTCAGTATTCAACATTAGTAAAATAAAAAACATAATCTATGATGCTGTAGCTCAGACCCACTTTTCATATCCATAATACACAAAATAAATCATTTAAAGGAGCTACACCAAACTTCAAGAATCAGATAAAGTGGTCTGTGAAAGGCCTAAGAGATAAACTGTATTCAAGTAAAGGTTTAAGAAATCTACAAAGAATATTAAATAAGTATGAAAGGACATTTAATCAGGACAGGAGAGGAAAAAGAGAAGAATATCTGGGAATCATGGGAATAGTGGGAGAGGGAGAAATAGCCCTGAGCAGGAGGGAGAGGGACAGACACAACCTGTGACATGCTGGAGAATGACCTTTGCCATGATTCTCAAGGATTTACCAGAGTGCTTAAAAAACAATCATGGGAATTGCTTTCAAAGGGTATTGAATATTGACATCTATTTTTCTCTGTAAACTAAAATAACAACACCTTTGTGAGTTTAGCACAGGAGAAAGAGAAATCTCTTTGTTTGTTATGTAAACACTGTTGAAATACTTTCACTCTTTTTAAACAACACTGTTTTGTGCAGATTACTGTTGCACAGACAATTTCACATAGATTTAAACACAAAAATAGTTGTTGATCCACAATGACCCGGTGGCATACTCAGGCTTGTTTGAGATTATATATACATCTTTCCACATACTCACCTTCTTCTGTAAAAAATAGGTCTTTATTTTGTATACATTGACCTCTGTCAGGCATGATTAAAGGGTGTGACAAAGCTATTTGAACCAAAAGAATCATTGATGTCACACCATAGCAATCAAGCCTAGGAGAAAATTCAGAAGACATAAACAGCTGTAAAAATAAGTAAGCATCAGTCAGAAGGCTGAAATTCTGCTCCCTACATTTTTTTTTTTTTTAATCCTGCTTTCAATGGGCTGATTGAGAAAAGGAAGGTATTAGGATTTTTTTTTTCCACCAGATTTACATATGTCTCTATTTTACCACTCCAGCATACGGCAGAATACAGGGCTGGATGAGAAATGCCTTTTCTGTTAGAAAAATGGGTACACAGTGCTGTAATTGCAGCTCTACCTGCCCTGATGAGGTAGGGTAAAGGTTCATGGTTCATCATCATGGCTTCAGATGATGAGAAGCATGTTCTTTCACTGGGGAGAACACTCTCCAGTGGGTACAGAGGGCTGATAAAGCTGGGAGCAGCTCTGGTCTTGTGCTGCCAAATACAGTCCACCAAACCTCCAGGAGAAGAGTTTTCACCCTTCTGTCAATGTCTGAAATCCAGCAGTAAATTCATGTCTGTTCAATGGTGAATGGAGGTCAAAGTCTTTTTGGTTCAATAAGGTCTAGCCTAGCTTATAAATATCAAAACCTACATAAGTGGCAAGTGATCTGACGTCCTCACTCAAGTGAGGACTTTTTTTAATTTTTTTTTTTTTTTTTTTTCTGGGCAACACAATTTTAGCAGCTAACACAATGGGTACATGTTGTGTGAAGATGTAGAGAAGATTTGTACAGGTACTTATTTGTTGATAACCTCAACAGCTATTTCTAGCCTATTTGTAGCATTTCCAACTCTTCAGAATTAAAATTCAAAATAATACAGTCAATCCTGTCAAACAATCCTTCCTGTCAAACAGTTTAAAGCATATCTTTGAGAGCAGGCAGCTGCAGAACAGCAGTAGAAAAATAAATCATTTCAATTACGCCTAAACAGTTCAAGTCAGCAGTGAGTAATGCAATACCTGAATATTTCTGTCTGTTTGATTACACAGAAAATATCTGTTCAGTATTTCTGATTTGCTTTAATGATGCAGCTGGAGTCCAAAAGTTGTCACTGGCCAACACCACACCTGCTAAGCCTGCTGCTGAATCACTTTCCAATGAACAGCAGCAAGTAAAACAAACAACTCAGTTCATGCCATGTTCCTAGCAACTGTATGAACCACCATATTTTGTTTTCTCTTTACATTACCTCCTCACATTACATCTGTCCAATGTACAGAAAAAGTCTGCAGGAGAGGGGCACTAATAGTTAAAGGCAACTTTACAGGTATGTCTCCTGCTACAGTCCTGAAAATTGACTTCCGCTGAGTTGAGAAAGAATGAAATGGCGGTCTCATAGTGACAGTGGTCCCTCCCAGTCTTTGGAGGTAACAGTGAACAAGAAAGCTTTGTCATCCTTTGTTTTAAAAAGAAGGCATTCAGTGAAGAAAAGCAAAGATGAGAGAGAACCTCAAGGAAACATAAGTAAGCAGAAATCAGTAATACATGGAAGAAGATTGAATAATGTTCTAAGGTTTAGATGCTGAGTGAAAGAGATATAAAATTACTGGAAAGCACATCTCTCCACTGTCTGAATTTTGTGATGAAGAAAACCGGATTCTGACAACATTTTTTTTTTTTTTTTTAATGAGAATAAAGAAAACAAAACTATCATTATTTTCACCATAACAGGCTTTTGCACTCAAAATTTTGGTAGTAAGATCAAGCTTGTGTTTTATGCTTCAGTGAAGACACTCTAAGTTTGTGTTATCATTGGAAGATGATGGGAGAAGGTTTGGAAGGGCACCAGAAATTTCAGTGTGAGAAAAGAACTGAAAAATAAAATGCAACACAAAATCTGGTGATTTTATAGGCGCTACTAAAACAAAGCCTATGACAATAGCTAGAAGTTTCCCAGAAAGGACCAAAAGATAGATACAATCAGTTATATCTCATTTTTTGACTAGAAGCTACAAAATGTTCATTTTACAGAGCTATTTTTTAACACCTATTCTCTCCTGGTGATTGACGTCGAAGAGATGAAAGGCTGACTTAAACCAAAGTTTTTTTCCACAGAACAGGTAGGAGACCAGGGAAGCTTCGCCCAATCTGGACCTTTCTAACTGAGATGAACATCACCAACAATTAAAAGAGCCAATACTTTAAAAGAATATACGGTCACAAACCCCAGTAGAGTTGAATAATTGAGATGTAGAACAGATTAGAAATTGGAGTTTTAATAATTTATCAGAATTGTCCATCTCTGACAATTCTAAGAAATTTATTCCCCAAAAAAGAGATTTTAACAAAACTAGTACAGTCCTTGTGCGTGGGCTTATTATTAGTCAGATGAACAGAACACAGCAAAGAGCTAAGAGAACAAAACTTGCCTTGTTTCTCCTGGACAAACTGATCTGTAGGGGCAGACACTCCTGAGGAGTCCAAACCCCACATTTACCATGGCAGTGGGGACTTTCCTTGAAGGATTGCCTTAAAAGATGAAGTTATCATTCACTAAAGGAAAGGGGAAACTCATCACAATGAGATTTATAGTAATTTATAGTATAGTAAGACATCTTTCTGTGTCTAATTAAGAAGTGGTGACTTGCTGAATAACACTGAATAGGTGATACATTTGTTGTGTGGGATGATAGAAACTGCCAATAATGTATAACGTTATGTGAAAAAGTACCATTAAATGCTGATCCTGTGGAAAAACTGACTGTATCCAAAACTGTCACCCATGCAAAAACTATAGTACAGGGCTTGAAAAAGTCACTTGGCTAAGGCTCTTATTGTGCAAAGTTATACATTTTACATGGGATTTACTCTGTCTAAATAATTTCTAAAATTATGTAAGTCCCAAATATTTATCTGGAGCTAGTACTTTCCAAAATAGCCTAACACTGACAGTGGCTAGACTTACAAAGTAATATGTAAGAGACTTGATTGTTCCCCAGGTTGCATACCTTGTAGCCAGAGTTATCCTGCAGACAGCCACTCTAACACTACCACCTGCAATGTTTAATTTTTGCCTAACAATCTTGTGATTAGAGCATTTGCCTAGGAAATAGAAGACATGAGTTCTAGGCTCACCTTAGCATGAAGACATTTCGATGCACACATCAAGTAATCCCTAACTGAGGCTATAGGGCATTCTGGACTGTATCCAGACATATGAAAAGGAACAATCATAAGATTTTAAAAGAGCTGTGATAGTAGATAACATGCAATTATGAATAAAAGTTGGGTTTCTTTAAACAAGTTATGATATTTAGCATGCTCTGTTGAGACATTCTGGGAATGAAAGAGGATACCTGTGTAACCACTCTGGACAACTCCCTGATGTTAAGACATCTACTTCTTACTATGGGAAGTAAAGCATAATTTAGTAAGATAAGCAATTATTTTAGGAATGTTGGACTGCACTATAATAATGTTACTTTTAAAAACTAGATGAAGCGACCCCTGTGTTGAACAATTTGTTTAGAATTTTCTAGTTTTAGAAGCAATAGCTCAGATTTTTGTCATGCTGAAATCCTGTCATATAATCCCTTCCACATCAACCTTCACTTTAAGAGCGAGCAAGACTTTGTTTGTTTGTTTGTTTGTTTTACTCTTACATTAGTAGAAGCCATTAGAAGGCTTCTACTGGTAAACTGACAGTTAAACCTTTTTCTTAATGTTTAAGTTTACTTTATTAGGGAGCAGTGCTTGACTGTGCGGGCAGTATTCAACATAGCTTGGATTCTTGGAAAACCTGAAAAGGTCAGGACTGTAGATGGAAGAAGTTTAGAGCTATGATGAGGAAAAAAATTCTCTTGTTCACAAGTAAACAAGTATATTCTCAGAATCTGATCATGCATGTTAGCACATTTGCTTGTTCTTAGAAAGAAAAAGAACTGAACTAAGGATACCAAGTTTTCATTGTCAATTTCTTCTTCCAGATGGAACAACATCAAAAATAATATGTTGTCTAGTAATTCAGGCCAACATGCTAGTTACAGCAATATGCTAATTATAAAATTATTTCTGAAGCTACATAAAAAGCACATTACTGATTCTGATTGATTTTCTAGCTGATATTGAAAAAAAATTATTAAATTAATAGCATGAGTGATGCTATAAACATCTGAGGATAGGTAAGACTCAAAAGAAAGTCATAAAGGCTCAAAATGTACAAACTGGCATATTAATGCAGTCCCAAAGAGCAAGCAAAATCCTGAGGAAGTGAATAGAAATCTGCATAACTACATGAGCCTATAGGAATTCAGTATAGATATAAGGTATCATATTAATGCTACATGAGGGTTTATTAGGGCCGTAATAAGTACCATTTCATCTTATTACTTTAAAGACATTTTCATTTTCCTTTAAAAACACCACAGGAGATCTAATTCAATATTTATTGTAAGTGTCACAAATAATTTATGAAACAGCAGTTCCTAAGGATTCATGTAATGATTAATGACAACTCTAGGTTGTAATCAAGGTCAGTTGTCTACCTTTCTTGTTTTATTCTGTCATTCAGTATTTGGACTTTCCCTTTCCCTTCAATAACATTCAAATTATCCTATAATTAGAAGTGCCAGGAGCATTCTCTATTCAGTTGGCTTTTATTCACAACACAGGAAAGTTGAGAGAGGAGTAGGCAGCCCCTTATACCAACAAGTTAAAATGGCTTTTATGACATTTATATCAAGATAAGAAACCACAGGAAAACAATAAAAAATATATTTATGCTTGGAACAAAAAGTAAATAAATTTGAGATCCAATTCTTCTCCAACTAATTTTAAGAACATTTCAGCAACCTCGGTTATTGGGAATCCCTCAGAGATGCCTATGCTAAAATCTGAAACATTTCCATTATAACATATAATGAGTCCTTCAAGAAAAATAACAGTTTTGAAAGGTGGATTCCTAGCCCATGAGATTTTTCTTTTTTAGCTGTGCTTTTTTAGCAAGAGGCATGTTAAACACAATTCACTTGAAAAAGTTAAGCTTTACTGTTTGCTTCAATTCCTGCTTCTACGCTGCCTTTTTCTCTACATAATTTTTAGAAAAGTATTTACACCAATTTCTGTGTCCATTTTTTTAAAGCAAGTTAAGGTCTCTTTAACTCCTGCTTCATTCACGAACATAAAATTTCACATCAAAACGTGCTAACAGTGACTGTCTCCATTAGTGGCCCTTGTGTCCAAACATTCTCAAGCTTATGTGGACTAACAAAGCATCAGTGTTCAAGATTTCTTGATTTTTTTTTTTTTTTAATCAGATAGATAACCTGGAAATATCATTGTCTAGCGAGCTCAGTAAACTTTTTCAGAAATACTCCCCATGATTTTCTGACTTATCAGCACTTTACAGATGCTTTGGGGCCTGCTCAAGCACAGTTTCAGATATGTTTTTAGTTGGTACCAGAGAGAAAATCAAGTTGGAGGAGGAGAATAAAAGGGAGAAGAATCAAAATGGCTCTTAAATTTAGAACCTTTTAGATGTTTTAGCTGTTTTAAACAACTAATTCTAGCAGATTTAATATTTAAGTGGAATATGACACAAAAATTTACAATGTTATGGTAAAAGTTTAATAAGATTCTACTAACAGTTATTTTATATGCTTTCCTAAAGAATTATCCAGATATGCATTTTTGTTTGTCATACTCTCTCATGAGGCTGTTGGCTAAATCCAATGTTCAAAGAAGCATGTTTCAAGATCCAATATGAGTCCTGTGTGAGTATGTGCTATGTCCCAGCAACCCAACATTTTCACCCATTTCCATTCTTTAGTACCAGGGGCTGTACCTTACAAAATGAATATTAACTCACATATTTCTCCTGGATGAATACAATATTGGTGACTGAAGAAAACCTAAAAGTATGTATAAATCTAACATACCCTAACAGACAGACTTGGAATATCAGAGGAAAACAACAACAACAACAAAAACAACAAACAGCTGAAACAGCTGTTAACTCTGTTCTATGTATGCAATCACAATAAAACATCACTCTTCTGTCCTTTTAGTTCATGGGATAAGGACGTGCCTCTTCATGTTATAAGGTTCTGTCCTCCTTTATTTCCTCTGTGCACAGAAGGAGGCTAAGATCTGTGGGGAAAAGCACTATACAATCATGTAATTGAAGTGAATTCCATAATTATTATTCTTCCTCTTGCCATACTACAACTGCATGGGTAACTTCTGGTACAATCAGTTTATCATGACAGTGATGTGAACTGGGCCTTAGCATGCTAGGATTCGTACAAGGTCTGTGACACTTTTCACAAGAAATGTAAATAGTGAAATTAAAATGGTAATTCTCATAAGATTATATTTTACCCAATAATAGATTGCATTTTACATTACAAGGAAAAGATCACTACCTATAAGACACTCCCTTTCCAAATAGCAGAGGTATGCTTCAAGCAGAAGGGCAAAAGCATTAATCATAATGAAAAGTATTAAGCAACAGAAATGCAGAGGTTGCTGTTAGGTTCCTTCATAACAAAGAAAATGATTCTTCAGGCAATCCTGTCTTAGTTAGGCAGTTCAGCCTAGAGGGTCCCAGCTCTTCCATCCTGGCAGAGCTTCTACCATTCAAGTTAACAAATGGCTTAATCGTCCCAGTCAGGAACCTACATTTCAGTACAAATAACTAGTAATAATTTTCATGTGATGGAATAGTCATTTGCCATGGGATTTGTCTAGAAAAGATCCATTCAAAGTATATTTGCAAAGGAAGATTTAACATAAGATGATGGTACAAATTCATGTACCTGGCATTTGAAGTGCACTACCTTGGTGTAGACACCGCATTTTTCAACTATTGCTGTTTTATTCATTGTATGAAACAAGATTCTTTTATCATTCCTGTTCCTTAAATGTTCTTTTGATATCATTACTATTTACAAGGATAAACATATTCAATGTACTTTACATGCATATGTATATTTATCTCTCTATATAAATGATGTCCATTTACAGAGAGTTTATGCTTTCTCTCTGGGATAATTATACTGTGTTTTCCAGATAATAACATTTGTTTAATTTAGTTTCTGAATGTTCTCCGATTCTTTAATTCTCACATTAATATTACTATAACTTTTCAAAGCATACTGTTTAACATTTTCAAAGAATATGGATAATCCAACAGAACTTAATCAGAAAAGGGAGGATAGGTTTGGTTATGTCACTTTGACAAATTAATCATTTTAGGCATTGACCCCAGTCCCTGCAAGATCAACATGCCAAATTAGTATTCATTGTGACAGTATGAATATTTCTTTTTCCCTGTATGTAAGATTTACATTAGGTTTTACTAAAGCACATAGCTTCATCGATAAAATTTAGCTTGACTTCAAAAAGGCTGAGTACTTTTAGAAAATAGGACAAAATGTGGAACTTTGATTTTCTAGAAAAATCATTGTTGGGTGATCCACTATGAAGAATTACTGACTTGCAGTCTCCATGCTTAAAGTCTTTATAGTCATTATTTATACATTGGTTTCAATACTGTATGTTGTCAAAAGCATCTAATTATTCTGGCTGACACAAATAATGCTAGATAACATTAAAAAATATTTTCATTTTTACAACATTTTTCCATTGTCAGTTTTTCCATGTAATAACTTTTTTTTTTTCAAGAACAGTATAATAAAGTAAGAAACATATTCAGCCAAGAAGATGGTTGAACTATTCTAAGTTAATATTCTCAGTTACAATTCATTAATTATTTTTGAACAGATTATGCCATTTACTAAGTTTTTCTACTCAAACTTTCCTTATAGCTTTTTGAAGAACATATTCGTTCTAATAATTGTCTGCAAACTCATTGCAGGAAAAATACATTCTGTTGCTTGCTGCCAAAAGGTACTACTCATGTACTCACTGGTTATCTTAGTCATATGATCTATTGGTTGACTGGGTGACATTAGGTACATATAACTTCACTGCTGAAATATAATTTAATCAACTAACCTTGTTTCTTGAAAAAATTTAGAAGTACTATTAGCTGAGAACTCAATTTCTATGAACATCATTTGAAACAAGACTTAGGTCTCATAAATTATTGATGAAAAAGAATAACTGATGACATTAAAGGCCACTTAGTTCATCAAAATATTTGTGAGGAAGATTTTACTCCTCTAACAACTTTAATTGAAAGGAAATTCAAAAAGTATATAGAGACCTGGAAAAAAAAAAAAGAGAAAGAACTTTTCTTCTCTCAAATGAAATTATTTAAATTTAATGCTGAACCTGGTATCCTGAAAGATATTTTAATTTTTCAACAATTAGAAATCATTTCTATTAGGGATATGCAATTTTAAAAAGTAACAAAATATTAAAACATCAGAATTAGTATCATGTGACAATCTATTCCACATCCAAAGATAGTGGTCCCTCAGCCAACTTTCCTACCTAAATCCTGCAAAGCAACATGCTTTTCCCAATCCTCTTCCTTCGTACAGTAATATTTCTCTTGCCACTTGCAAAATTCTCTGCCTTGTACTTTCCTTCCTCAAAAAAGAACCCGGTAATAAATGTGCCCCATAATGGCTCAGATGCAACTTCCTTCTACTGTTTTGTGAAACAAAAGTAGAGCGACTTACTGCTTCTCCTGTGAGGAACTGAGAAGCAGTGTTAATCTACCAGCACATTGGTTAGGAGCTGGCACAGTTTGGAAGGGCTTCTTGATACTGGGGAGTTCATCCCTTACGGAGAGCCTTTTGCTCAGCCAGTTAAGAAGCACACACTGCTTTTCAGTCCTTTAGGAAATCAGATAACACCCTATATTTCAGCTGATATCTCAAAGACAATGTCTTTGATAAGTACGGTTTGTTAGAACACTCTAGAGAATGCAAGAGCAAAATAAATAAAACAACTTAACAGTTTTAGTATTGCCTCCTAACCACATACCTATTCTCAGATATGCTGGAAACTTTCCACCTTCCATAAATTCTCAGAACATTGAAAGAAAGAAACTTGAAACTCCCCTGATCAGCATTCTTCTTGATCCAGAGATGGTGGCTTGGGATAAGTCTTGATGGATTTTTCTACCATGATTTTTTTCCAATTGCTTTTAAAATGCCAATAAACTTCCAAGGTTCACAGACTTCTGTGGTATATTTCCCATTATACACAGAAATATTTAATTTTACTTTTTTTGAACGTCACCACCTAGTGTTCTTTGATTGCTTATTAGTTTTTTTTTGTTTTTTTTTGATTGTCCTGACTGTCCTTCAGTTTTTCTACTTTGATTATATTATTTTTGATAAGGGGACGGTATGAGTAGAAAGTATTCAAGAATTGGACTCCTGTTGATTTACATAATATTTCAGTGGTCTTCACATTCTTAATATATAGAATTGAAACAGTTTGCACAACAGGATTCATATTGCCTGTAAGAATACTTCTTGTGAGGGTAATAGATAGAAAATGGTGAGGAAATTATGAAATGGAGATGACGGTTTGATCTTGGCCTGCATATACTAATAAGAAAATAAGCAAATCTGCTTGCTCTGCTGATGACATAAATCCTAAAAGATCACATAGAACTCTGGCATTTTTTCAGATAAACCTCAGTGAACATGGAAAAAAAAATCAGATATCAAGACTAATACATAAATATGTCCAGCACTTTAAAACACAGGATTACAGAATGGTTAAGGTTGGAAGGGACCTCTGGAGCTCATCTGGTCTAGTTTAACATTGTATGGTGCTTTATTTAATAGTGAATAAATGGGTGCGACAGCTACTTATAGATGCTTGAAAAGACCAAACTGAGGAAGAAGCATAACTTAGATTTCCATAAAAGAGTATTAGTAAAGTAAAAACATAGATGTCTATTATGTGAAGTCTATTAGACTGTGAAATAATGCAGTGGAAGTGACAGAAGACTGACTATTACTGTCGTGTAAAACTAGACCAAAGTATACAACTACAAATAGAGATGTAATATACAAGTCACACTGTTGCAGATTTGGACGAATGATGTTTTTGTGTGTGTGTGTGTTTTGTTTTCTGTTTTTTTTTTTTTTTTGAAAATTTTCCACCACAGATTTGACTGCTTCTGTGAAACAAGGATAAAATGACAATCCTAAACATTCAACCTTCTAATTTGTTCAAAGGATGTTTTTATTATTTTAGTCTGTCCCTTTTGTCAACAAATTAAACATTTAAAATTGTCATTAAAATTGACAACTTAATTGACAAAATTGTCATTAAGCTTCTGTAGAACTTCAGTGAAACAGAGACTGAAACGCTTAAATCTTTCTGCTATTGGATTTACTATCCTTTATTTTTCAATTCAAAAAATTCAGTGCATTTAAAGGGAGAGATTTTTGCTTTTTTTTTGGTGATAGATGCCAAATCAACAATTTTTATGGCATACGTTCTCAGTTAGGTCTAATTAGCCAACCCAACTGCCTTTGGTGGTGGTGATTTTTTTTGTCTGCTTATTTTAATGTTCACAAAGTGATTTTTTTTTTCAAGAATCAGAGATTTTTTTTTTTTTGTGATATTTACTGATAGTTTATTTGACAAATTAGAGCCTTTGCTGCATTATTGGTCTATTGCTTCCAAGATTTCATCCAAGATTTGAATCACTATATGACTCTTTGTGGTAACCATAGAGGGAACTAAGTGCAAGAAGTCTCCTAGTATGCCTTGACTCTGAGCCTTACATCTAGCAATTAGATTATTCTAGACTGTATTTGTCATCCACCCCCATCATCAATAAAGCAGCCAAGGACACCAAGCACAAATGTCGAAGTAGTCTGTCAATATAGGGCTCAGGCATTTCTTTGTCCTCCTTTCAGGCTCCAAATTCTAAATATCTTTTTTTTTTTTTTTTCCTTTTTCTTTCCTTAAGCCACTTCTGAAAAAAATAGAGAAACATCTTTCTCCTCTCTTCATGTGACAGAGTCTTAGCTATATTTGCTTCTTATGACATCCAGTATCAGGAGAAGACTAGTAACCCTGAGAAGTGCAGTTTAGTACAAAATAGATCTTTAAGCAAGAAGAAGCAGTAGAATCAGCGGTGCATTTTGGGTAAGCGAGTAAACTTATCCTGACAGATTAACTCATAAAGTGTTTTTGTGAGAGAAAGTGGCCTGTTTTATTTTTTATAAGATAAAGAGGAAATTAATATTTGAGAGTGTTTACATTGGGAGTTACAAGAGAAAATAGAGACTTATACAGAGAAAGGCAGCAGAAAACCTATAGGGATGCTCCTCCGGACAAACTCATTAGCCAGGAAAAATAAAACAAAAACAGTGTAATTAATTTTCTCCTCCTCTCTGCTGTGGTATGATCCCGGTACTTGGAAAAATGCATCAAAGAAAGGGACCACGCAGGAATTTGTATAGACAAGATATAGATCGGTGAGACTAGAAAATTAGAGCTATTTTTTTTTGTGAAGTTTATCAGTTGCTAAATCTAATGTCATGTCTGTACAGCAGCTGACCTTGTTGTAAATTTCTAAGACTATGTAAGGCTTTAATTCTATCAGTATAGAGTGAAATGAAGCTTGGGGATTCAGTTTGCACAAGGAAAGATATGTTATGTTCCTTCCCATTCATGCCTCTGTTTTTGCAGACTTCCATTCGGGATACTAATTTGTGTTAATTGCTGCAGCTTTTTTCTTGTTCATGATATTGCTCATTGTGAATCTCCTTGCTGATCAAAAAAGATCATAAAGGGCCTTAATGGCTTTAACTTTGCCAAGAATAACCCCTGCTACTCCAGCAATTAATATCAGTAGCATTTTCCTATCAAATATGTTTCATCATGGTGACCTCATAAGTTACAAGAAGATCCCCAGGAGCACCAAGTTCAGATGGAAAAAGAAGCAGCATATTTGTACTATACAGAATATAGTACTGAAATGGCATCAGAAACAAACTGAAAACACAAGAGATGATTTGTAAACATGTCCCACTTTAAGAAATAGAGCCATCAAAACTTTTCAGGTGACTGAATAACACATTCTAAAACTTAAGTTTGCAGCTTGGATAGAAGCAAGAGGGCTGATAGGATTTGGTAGCTTTTCATGATTGTTTTCTTACCTCTTTCCTTTATAACGCTGTGTCCTGGACACAGAATACATTTTGCTCGCTTTCTGGTAATTTTTTTCTGCCATGAAATGGTAATTGCAAGAAGACAGTTACCTTCCAGGAAAGCCAGGAAAGCTTTTAATAAACCCATGGCACATGTGCATCCTCTCTCTAAATGGTATCCACATGGATGATAGTGTGCTACTGAAAGACAATTTTATAATTCCCGCCTCCACCGCACAAGTGCAGGGTACTGCTCTGTATTCTTCTGTGTGTGATGTCAAAATCTTTGGTCCTATTCTGCCTTGGCGTGAGTAGAAACAAAAGAAATTTTGATCCTCCCTGAAAGGGAGATGTCTTCTCCCTTTTCTTAAATCTCCACAGGCCTATCAGTCACAATTACCATTACAAAGGTGGACCTTGATGACAAATCTAGATTTATAATCCTGCTCTGACATCTGTAGCATGGCCATACCACCTCGTAGATATGCTTGGACTGTTTAATCCTAGTTTTTTAGTCAAAAATCATACCCTCTCTCTGAAAAGCAGATGTCCTCATTCAAAAAAATCTCCTTCAGTGTTTCCGTGTAAGCAGCAGTGATATTTGCCACTTAACTCTCCCAGCTCTTACACCAGGAATTTATGAATAACTTTACATCTTCCTGGACTCACACTCAAAAGGAAACTGAAATGTATCTTGGAGACACCTAAAATATAACTCTTCACTGAGCACTGGTATCTTTAACATGTTCTACTCTTTTCAGAACCAGAGGTTAAGGTTACAAGATGGTTGGTAACCCATCGCCTCTCCTCAACTCTACAGAGAAGCTAAGAAGTCATGATCAAAGAATACAGGCCCGTAAAAAAAAAAAAACGTTGTGTTCCAGCCACTGACCTACAGACCCTCCAAAAAACATGCAAACACAGTGTGAAAAAAATCCAACAGAACTGAAACAAGACAGTCTGACATAGCTTTTCGCTACCAAAACTACAAGGGCTTGGAAGCCCTTTGGTATATTTTGGCCTTGACCTGTATGAATACTGGACTCAAAAAGTGCTTCATATAACAGCATGACAACATCACATGACACAGACTAATGATCTGACAACATTAGTAAGGTATCTTTGTTTGTCTTTACAGTTGTACATCCAGACTTAATTGTTCTGCTCTAGAAATGATGGAAGGTGTGCAGACACCTGAGCCTTCTTGGAACAGCTGTTGCAGCAGCAGAAAAGAGTTTGAACTCTCCATTCCTGATTAGTTTACAAGGTTAGAGGAGGAGCATGTGAAACAGTAGGGAGCATGAGAAAAGAACAGAGGACTGGATGAGGTCAAAAAAGCTGCCAGATCTCTGCCCTCACTGTTGGAAACTTTTGCAGCTGTTAGGAGTAAGGAAAATAACTAATCAGCTGTCTACTTCCTTCGCAAATCCCAGAACAGCCTGTAGGGCTGCCATCTGTGTAAGGAAGATGATGGCTTGAGCACCCTCTCATTAACCACCAAAACGGTGTGAAGTAGAAATGGCTGAAAGTCTTCGACCAGAACACCTTTCTGTTAGAAACTCCTGATCTGACAACATTCTGTGTTTCAGAGGAACATGAGTATTTTACAAAAAATTGTTCTGGATTAAGAGGAATGTGCTACCAATGTTGATCACTGTTTTCTTGCCTTGGGATTTGGGCAGCACTGCATGGGAAGTGTTCAACAAGTTCCACAACTCTCTATTGCACTGTTCTGTGTGATGAGCAACTACCAGTGAAGTATGTTGAACTGTCAATGCAATGTACGCCACCAAGTCACCTTTCATAGGGAGGATCTCAGTCTTATCCCAGTGCCTGACACATAGGGGATATTGTTATTAACAAGAACAACAGTAAATATTGCCTGTCTAAAGCAAAGAATATATGCAGAATTGTTCACTTAGGGTAAAATAGGAATAATTACAGAAGAAAAAAACTAGAAATAACAAGGTTAAATAGAAAAACATTATAAAAAGGATTTATTAAAAATAGGATTTGCAAAGTGTCTTTTAAATGTTCTTGTCCTTTCAAGAGACTGGGAGACCATGATGTCTAGAGACATCCTTTAGAGTGTGTTTGAGTGTGCTGTTTTAAGATTCTTGCTTGTTGATAGAAGCAGCCATGAATGAAGGCCACTGAAGTTTACTGTAAAGTTTTTTTTTTTTTAACTCTTTATATCTATGACTTCATATAAGCTAGATAATATACTGAACTGGAGCTCATGTTCACCATTAAACTTTACAGGTTAATCCTTACTTCTACTTGGCAACATTCTTGGGAGTGAGAACTTTTAATTCTGTATGGTAGCCTTTGGGTCAGGTTAAGAAAAGGAAGCAAAAAATAAAATAAAATAAAATAAAATAAAACAAACAAACAAACAAACAACAACAACAACAAAAAATAAAAGAGGATTTGGAAGTACAGGAGGCAGTGCAGGGATTTGGAGTGGGCACTCTCCAAACATATAGCCAGATGAAGATGCCCAGTAGATACTGAACCTGCTGGAACATAAAGGCTGGAGTCTATTGTGGGCATCTGAAAGTGAGGAAGCAGAAAGATGAGCACAAGTGATTGGATTGGCTGGATAGAGCAGCCCCATACATATGCAGTCCATCCATACTTCATCGTAGACCTCTTGATAAACATGCACCAAAACACTGAGGTGCTTTATTTTTAGACAGGCTATTAAGAATGTTTAGGTAGCAAAGAAAGTTTTGTGTGATCTCAGAGTTGACACTGCTTCTTAAGTGGTGCAGGACTACAAGACAATGAGAAGTACCAAACAGTAAATTCTTGAAACTGCACTCTAAACTTTTTCACATAGAATATGCCAGTAGTCAACACAGTCTGAGGGTTGATTGTGGCCCCTTAGTCCAGAAATATGTGGAAACATTTTAAAGGTCACATCCATTTGTTAAGAGAGGGCAGAAAAGGAGAGGGAAAAGAAGCAAAAATACAGCATGCTTGGAAACTGAGTAATATATTCAGGATTAAAATTAACTTCACTGACAGTTGATACTCTACAAAGCCTCATAAATCATACCAGGACAAAGAAAAAGTCATCATGTTCAAACCAAATACTGACAAGTTAGCACAAGAGCTTACACAAGACAGTAAGCAACATTGGATTTGGAGGACCCATCAGCTCACTTTGGAGTCAGGATAAAACATTTAAAGCAAGATCTCATACAGAGAAATTGCACATATAGTTGTAGAAACATGCCAGTCCTTGATCTGCCATCCTTTGGGGAAAAGCATCATAAATGCAGTAGTTTGTCATTTTTTTCATGTCCAGAGAGAAATTTATTGAAGACAATATCAGATTTCTTGCTGAACTTGAATACAATTGACTCAATAAACACAGAGGCAGTATCAGGAAGTAGAATAAACTATAATCTGCAGTCTGGTAGAACTTTAGTATTACATATGGGTATATACACAGTCAGACTTAGTACTGAGTTAAAAACAAGTTTTGAACTCAATAGCTGATACCATTCAAATAGAGGAGTGGTGTATTACATGTCTAGCAGATGAACAAGGAGTCTTTTCTGATGCTAATGCATTGTGGTAAATACCTTTAATAGAGATCTCTGACACATAAGTCTTTTTCATCACTAGCAGGTCTGCACTTATATTTACATTGAAGAGAACAAAAGGGAGAAATAGAGTAACAATTTATAAGAAAAACAAAATACAGATATAAGAAATTGGAAAAAATATCATGATAAGTAAGACAACTAATGCATTTTTTTTTTTTTTGCTACTGCTACAAGTACCCATGAAAACATGCCTATCTATCTGATAACAAAATAGATATGGAAATAACAAAATGAATCACCAGGGTGGGAAACAGTTGAACAAGGAGTGAGCAAGCTTTTATGCAAAATGACAACAAACCAACTAAACAGAAAAAATCACACATTCACATAGCTTGCTGTCCGTAAGAAAGAAAAAAGTAGTCTTACTTTAGACAAAGATAGAAATCTAGAAATAGGGTACCCAAACTCCTGAACTTTATAGTGAAACATAGAAAAGATAAAAAAAAAAAAAAATACAATAGAGAAACTTTGCTGTTGCAGTAGGGAAACGTAAAGCTGCACCTTTCTGCCACTGACAGTAAACATTGCTCATCACTAGTAGTATTCAGGATAGGCATTTTTTCTCAGCACAATTGCATTGTATATATTGATTTTTTTAGGTTTACTTCCTATGTTTTTAATCTCTTGATTCCTGCTGGTATGAACAAATTAGATAAGATGATAGTCTTAAAGCCAGAGTATCTTACCATTTGTTAATTTCTATTAATCATCTATATTTTGATTATTTTGTTATTGTTACACCAATAAAAAAAGATAACCCATTCATATGTTCTTATTTACCACAGGCATTTCACAGTTACTTATGAGCATAAAAAATTCCTTTATCAAAAACAATGTATTGTCCAGCCTATCTGGATCCTCCTGCAGAGCCTTCCTACCCTCGAGCAGATCAACACATGCACCTAACTTGGTGTCGTCTGCAAACTTACTGAGGATGCACTCGATCCCCTCATCCAGATCATTGATAAAGATATTGAAGAGAAATGGTCCTAACACTGAGCCCTGGGGGACACCACTAGTGACCAGCCTCCAGCTTGATTTAACTCCATTCACCACTACTCTTTGCCCTGGCCACCCAGTCAGTTATGAATGTCAGTAATGAAGTGTACGCCAGTACAAGCCATAAGCAGCCAGAGATGTCAAAGAAACAAATTATAATCCCTTGATATCTGTCAGTAAATGTTGAGCCAGAATTCTGACAGTTTATTATCTCTGGTTTAGGAGAGATGTTAGATATCACTAAAATAATTCTAATTTAACAACAGATGTTTTAACAGCATGACTTTCCTGATATTGTCCATACATCTTCTATGCTAATACACAGATCAAATCAAAAGCCTTTCAGAGTGCCAGATTGCGTGGGTGTCACAGCATAAAGTTGGCAAGGCCATAAGGAGCATGTATCATTGAGAAGAAATCCACTAAACATAGAAGTAAATCTTCTGTTTCTGAAATTTGTAGTTAAGTCCCTCCGACCCTCACAACAGAATGGAAACTATTTGCACTTTAAAATTGTTTCATAAATTTTGACCAAAAAAAAGGTTTCTTATTGATCTGATATTAAGACAATGCAAGACTACCCGATATTCTGACATACTCATTAATTGCTTAATTTCTGCAACACAAGAAGATACATACAAGAAGATGATAATATCACAGAATAGCCCTAGCAGAAAATGACTCAAAGTCTCTCAGTCATAATTTAAAGGACTTGTGAACAGACAAGATGGAGAAAAAGTTTTTGACTTTTAACTTTTGTCAAATTTAGGTTTAGCTCAGCATCTTCAGATGTGAAATGTGAAGTAGAACAACCTAATTCACAGATGGTGTAGTTGTGTTCTTCCAATGCAGATCCTTAATGCACAACTGATTTCACACTGAGTGGTGGTTTTACTCTGCTGGGCAGCTGAAATCCACCACAGCCACTCTCTCACTCCCCCTTCTCAAAGGAAAAGTGGGAGAAAATATGATGGAAAAGGGCTAAAGGGTTGAGATAAGTACAGCGAGATCACCCACCAGAAGGTGAATGGGGGCTGCGGTCAGTCCCTAACACTGCGTCTCCACCGCTCCTTCACGGTTACTCTCTGCCCCTGCTCCATGTGGGGTCCCTCCCACGGGATGCTGTCCTTCCCAAACTGATCCTGTGTGGGCTTCCCACAAGCTGCAGTTCTACGAGAACTGCTCCAATATGGGTCCGTACCATGGGGTCCATCCTGTGGGGCAGCTTCTGGGCTCTTCTCACAGAGAAGAGGGCGTGCAGCCCCCCTGCTACCAAATCCTTGCCACGTAAACCCAATACACACTGATATTGACTGTCTACCCTACATCTGGTAATACATATTTAAAAATATATTTTAAAACTAGTACTTGCCTCTAAGACTGAATGGAATTTTTTCATTAAGCAACTCATTAATCACTGAAATAAATGCACTTTTAAACCAAATTTGAGTTGAGCTGATGAATAATTTTCACTGAAATGAAAACGATAAAATTTCAAAAAAACCTCAAAATTAATTTTTCTGATGTACAGAACTCCGCTGTTGGTGATAAAAAAGAGTTAGATTTACAGAATGTAGAAAGAGGCAATGAAAGTAACAGGGAAAAAATGCACTTTTACTTTGGTTTCTTCCCCAGATAGATATATCCCTTCCTGGAGGGATGATTATTTATCCAACCTGTGAGATGCAGAACATAATCCATGTAAACAACTGGGAGCTATTCTGTGGCATTGTTCATAACCACCTGGTACAAGAGTTCTCTCAAGGTACAGGTACCCCAATTTCTCACCCTTCCAGCAAACAAGAAGTCTCAAAACAGGGTTCACTTACCTGACAACACTGACCCACGCTCATAGATGTTGTATCAATGACCTTCCATCCAGCTTCTTTTGCAAATTAGAGGTGTTCCTCCAGCCCCCCCCCCTTTTTTTTTTAGCTGTATTTCAATGAAAAAATGAAGAATTACCAGGAAAAGTAATACAAAATAATTGGGAGTAATTTAACTGCTTGAGTTTCCCTGATGTTTTATATGAATCACAAAATAAAATCATTATTGTTATAATTTACATATTTTTTTATCTTTACTAATCTCTGCTCATAATGCGTTATCTTATGTGTTTATTGTCTGTTTCTGCACAACTGCAGGCTATTGTACTGAGAGCTACAATTTACAACATTTTCAGTGACAATGTTTTCATATCCCTGAATAGAAACATTTCATTTCATGCAGCAGAAGTGCAGCTTTGTCAGCTTTGACACAACATGAAAAACTAACAGGAAACTGTCACCCTGAGCCAGTAGCTTAGCAAACCACTATACAGGATATCTGAAACTTTAAGCTCTTCTTAGGCCAGGAACAACCTCCTCCTTGTTGCTGATCATCCCCTGTGAAGGACTGGAGACACAGGTTCACAGGGGTATAATCTGACCAGAGAATATGCCTTAGACGGGAACAATAAGGTGAAACTCCTCAGCTTTAATTCTTATTCTTAATTCTTAAATGAATGAAAACTTACAGATAGGAAGTTTGGAGTTTGGTTAACAGCTTTGTTATTTAATGCATTCAGTTTTTTTAATAACTACAAAAATAAAATCATGATTCCTACTGAGGTTCAGAAATTTCCTCTTAAAAGTAGTCTGGAATTAAAATATGCAAGTATCCATTAAAATGGAAAAAAAAAATCTAGCAAAATAGGTAACTTTTTTCTTTTATATAATGAAAATCTGATTCATTTTTATTCTAATTCTAAGATATTTCTCTTCTATCACTTGGGCTTTACCTATGCCAGAACAG
This sequence comes from Anseranas semipalmata, assembly GCA_013399115.1. Classification (NCBI taxonomy): domain Eukaryota; kingdom Metazoa; phylum Chordata; class Aves; order Anseriformes; family Anseranatidae; genus Anseranas; species Anseranas semipalmata. Next base: position 307,333 of record VXAA01007090.1, on the reverse strand, counting down.
CTCTGTTCCCAAGGGAAAAGGTACTAGTCAAGACATCTTGTAATAAGAAACATAAAATTCACAATCATATAATGTGGCTAAGATTTTGCCTCAGACCAAAATGCTATTTGGCCATAAAATAACTTTTTAGCTACCCTAGAGAAAAAAATTTCTCATGAGATAAGCAAGATAGCTGAAGATTACTTAGTAAAACAGAGTGCAAACAGTGTATTAGCAAAAGAAATTTTTAAGAATTGTACCTTGCTACATTATAGGTTATAGTGATTATAGGTTGCCGTCATGCAAGCAGTCCCCAAATAGAACAGAGCAGTTTGAGTTAGGAGAGTAAGGATTCTGAAAGCCTTTAAGCTTAATACCTTTACAGGCTTGATAGTGTCTACCATAGTTATAGTCCACAACTATACAAAATAGTTTCTATCACGAACTAGTTATCCCACAGAGGTAATAAAGTGGTCTCCACTAGAAGCTGCCCTTTAGGCAAAGGGATGAAGAAATGTATCATCCTTTCAGCACACTCTGCTCTCTCTCTTCTATGATTTGGTGATCGATAAAGTACCTCAATACCGACTATGGAAAGTAAGATTTCTTGTGCACTGCAGGAACTGCATACTGATGATCTTCAGTGAGGTCAGTAAGTGAAAAAAGAGCTGCACACAAATTAATAAACATTTTTGCTCTACTACAGCAATTTGTGAAGACATGTAATATAAAAAAGCATAGCAATAACATTTTTCAGTGAACGCTCTTAGATTGGCTACTCCTCTCAGGGCTTCATCTACTAAAAGAGTTCCCATCAGATGTTCACTAATGTTCACAGATCTTTGTAAGCCTTGATATATAATGCTGTACTGCATTCATTTTCTAATGCTTAACTAATCCATAATATTAATAATGGTTCTTGGCACACAATTCCACATGTTCGTGATTAATCCAGTCTACAGTCACTATCCTGTTTTTTTTTTTCCATTACTAATTAGTGGGCAAGACAAAACTTTGCACTCTCCAAGTATGCTCTCCCAGCTATAAAATACACTGGCAACTAGCTTTATGTTGCTAATGCACTTTGGAAAACCATTCATTGAATATCAAATAAAACATTTTAACAGTCCTAATTACAAGTTATTTTTCTTTCCAGTGTCTGCTGTAATGTCCTTAACAGTCCTTAACAGCAGCATTTTTACATTTTCATATCTTATATCATAATTCTTGCTTTTGTTGTGTGCTGTAGCAGTCTTGACAGAATCTCAAAAATTTTGATAGCGAATCAGACATTTTAATAGACATACTGGGCAAGCTTGAATAAATGAGTTAAGTTTCCAAGCAGGGATTAGGTGGAATTGAGGTCCTTAAGCTAATTGCGTCAATATCAAAAGTTTCTGCTTAACTGCTCTGTATAATACAGGATATATCTAAGTAGATAGATGTCTCCCTGCTTGAAGTTATTGCTCCCTGGAGTTTTAACTGTACTGTCTGAGAAATATTCCAGCCTGAGCATCCTGGTGATTATCTTCTTTCTATGCCTCACTGGATCCAGAGGGACCCAGGCATTTCCCCAGAACATGCTCAAAATGCACACACACTGATGTATAAATGTAGAAAATTAAACCTCTCATAAAATAAACTTATGATCATTGTCTATTCTGAAATGATTGGAAGGAGAGCAGCTGCTGTCCACCTTTCTGAAGTGGTAACATAGTGATTAGAAGACTTTCCAACAAAACGCAATGATTTCCAAACCCTCAATACCCGAATTTCTTAAACACACATTTTCCAATTAACTGTTAGTGAGGAAAAAGAGTAAGGGAAAAGCACCCTTCAAGTCTTGATGCTTTCATGAAGCCAAGATGGAAGGAAGGAGAGAGAGATAACAAAGAGAACCCACTTTCCTGCACTATTTCTGTATTTCATCCAGCTACTATTCAATGTAACTAGAGAATGAATCCTATGAGCTGTGATCAATGAGTGTCTGAAACACTCAAATAGTCTGTTGGTTCTACCAACTTCTTTACATGCTTTCTCCTTTTGTCCTGTAAAGCTTACATTCTTTTCTGTACAAGTCAGCCACAAAAGGAGACTGCAGTCCCAGCATAGTTTAAAGCCTTTGAGACTAGGGCTTGCAGCTTCTTGGCAATATATGTGGATTTTAACTCCCTTATGCTGAATAAAACTCTTCTCCCGGCAGCGGCATCGTGCCACTAGGCTGTTATGTAAAAAGTAGCACCTTTATTGCCTGTGTTAAAAGAAAAGATTCCTGCCTTGAAATCCACATCTCAGGAGAGTCTTCTTGGGTCTAAATGTCAAACATATAGAGCCCTGCAGCACATGGCCATGCTCTTGAGAGAGATGGTGTTTCCGCACAGTATGGCATACAGAAATTGTTTGTGGGATTTTTAGAACACAATGGAAAAGTGATATACTGTGTCCTCCCAAAAATACGTTATCTTACTGAAAAAGCAAACATTATTTTGTGATTAACAATAGATAAGAAATCCAATAGAGGAAAGGAAAGCATGACACTTTTTTATATCCTTTTGTTTGTGTATAAATTAATGCTACAGTAATATTTCATGTAGTCAGTATAGAGGATCATGGGAGTGCAGTGCTGGGCTGCAGGCAGGCTACTGACCTGCCCCTGGCTGAGATTAAGCTGACTAAGCAGGACATAGAAAATAGCTGGACATAACAGGTGGGTCACAGACCGTACTGTGAAGGATGCCTGGATTTCATGGGTATGTCGGGAGTTATGGGACAGGACTAAGCCCCAGTGAGCCCTGCAAGGAGCTCTGGGGCCCCTTGGGGACCACAGTCATCCAAGACCGGCAGCGCTGGGGTAAGCGTGCCGATACAGGTGTGGCAAAAAAATAAAATAAAATAAAATAAAATAAAATAAAATAAAATAAAATAAAATCAAGAAACCAGACAGGGGATAATGAGGTAATGAAGTAGTCAAATCATGTAATCAGGGCTGCTGGGGATAGCTACTGGGCTTGGTCATCACAGCCTGGACAGGACAAGAAACCAAACCACTTGCCATGATCACACCACAGAAGTCAAACTCACTTTGCATTTAGTGGGACAGGGCTGGAGAGATGCCTGAGACAAGCACCCAAAGGATGGACCAATCATCCAGGTATCACCATGCCTACAGCTGCATCAGGCCTGATGGCATTGACATCCTCCTGACACCTTCCTAACACATGTTTAGAAATTGCACAGAAGCAACCAAAAAGCTGTATCCTGGTTCTGTCAATGAGCTCATCACCAGGAGGATATTCAAACCTTACCAAGCTCATACCAGACTGCCAGCAGCATCCTGCAGCTGGATTGATCAGTATCAATTGAATTAACTTTGTGTGGACACACAAGTAACAAGGTATGAATTAAATGTACGATAGGATTTAATTTAAGTATCATGACCAATTAGTTGGTCTTTGACTTATTCTTTCACAACAATAAATATGACTAATATCAACTTCATAAGCACCACTTATGAACAATATTAAAACTTCAGTAGAATAGAATTGTAAAATATTTTACCTAGAAGTGAACCCAGAAACTGTAAATATTATGATCAATTAGAAACCTAACAGTCATTGAACTCATCAACAGTCAATCCTTCTCATACTCTCGAAACTTTTTGAAAGATAAGTAATGAAAAATGACAATTTCCACAGTGATCATGTGTTCAAATATCTCATTACTTTACTTTTGAAAGGTACCTTCAAGATTTTGTGTGTTTTCTCCAACAGAAGCTCTGTGCCTATTACTGCAGGAAACTTTATAATTCACTGGCATTAGAAAACACTTACTGAAAGTTAACTGCAAAGCCATTAGATGGTGTGATTACAGATAGTCCCACAAGTGCAGTTTCACAATGGGGAAACAAACAAAACAAAACCCCAGTGCACACAGACTATTTGCTGGAATCTCACTTAAGTTATTTTCTGGGAGCATAATCATATAATTTTTTCAGGGTAAGAGTTGCAGTTTTTGTGATTTTTTTCCCCTTTAGTTTCAGAAATCTTAATCACTTCACCTTGTAAACAATTTTCTTAATGGTCAACTCTTAAGACACTTGCACTACTGTATAAGTATTCTAAAAATTTGTTTATCACCTTTTCATATCCATGAATCAGATTACAGTTTTGGTTATATTTATAATTTTAATTACTTTTTTTTTTTTTTCTAATTTATATGCTACAGTTTGTTGGCTTAATAAATAAACCACATGTGGAAGTTTGTGAGATCAGAGATCCAAACCCCTCTAAGAAGGCTGGATAATATTCATGTTATGTTGATGCCTTTTTGCTAGTAAATATTTAGAACCAAAGTAATGCTAACTAGATTTTATGGACACAGAAAACACATGGCATTTTTTTGTTTCAATGTATTAGCTCAAATTTTGTTTTCCCATGTAACACCACATTAATTTTATTATCCATAAGAGAATGTAGAAAGAGTAAATTAAGGTCTTTGCAATAATATTTGCAGAAAGCTTACATGCTTGAAGTGAACACAGTTTAAGCAAATTTAACTATATAAACATTTTGCACTACATTTAGGTGACTATTTGCTCCATTGTTATTAAAATAGGTATTTTTTTTGTTATAAGCTTACACTAGATATTGCATTTTCCTTGCTAAATACAAAGCAGAAAAATAGAAGCCAGGAGTTGTAATTCAACATTATGAAATTCCAATTTTCCCTTCTAATGGAACATTTTATTGTAAAGAGAAGCACCTAACTGCATGTATAAAAATACATACGTTTGTAGAGACCATTGTCTTTGCTGCCACAGTGACATAGCACAAAATGTGTGAAGTCTTAAGACAGATATTTGAGAGCTTGTTTACAATGTCGGAGAATCTTGCCTCACATATATGAAGGATTAAAACAACATATAGATGGTTTGACAAGGATCACAGATAGCTGTCCATCCATTGTTTCAGTATTGGAGCTAATTATGAAGAGATCCTAACTGTGGATCTGGTTATGGTATATTATCAGTTTTAATTGTACTACAAACACAGTATGCAGTGTATACACTATAGAAAGAAAGCTGATCACCAGAAGAGATAACCTAAAAATCACTCTCAACATGTGAAATTTATGTCTTTAGTATATATGATGTCTGAATAACACAGTAAAATGAAATACAACAAAGCCCAAGATCATAGAACAGAATTGAATTTAGCACTTGCTTTCCACAGAAAGCCATACTACTTGCTGTCTGAGCATCTGTTTTTTCCTTCACTGAGTTTAAATTTGCTATATGGATGATGGAGAAGGTTGCTAGTGAAAATTTGCTATTACAACATAAAAATGAAAAGAGCTTGCTAAGGTGAGTCTGTTGGGGTATGTGCTAAAGGGTCACCCAACACACACAGGAGTGCAGAGGCAGAGGGCAGCAGGGGAGCCCCAGTGCCCCAGAGACACGAGCCCCTGCCTGGCCCCCAGGGCTGTCCCAGGAGAGCATCAGCCCCATGGTCTGGGTGAGACCCCGCACCATGAGTCCATCATGGGGCTCTCTGTGGCATTGGACAGACTGGGGGTCCTTGCCTTTGGGCATGGGACTTATTACGGGATGTTTAGAGAAGAATCCAAAGGTGGAGAAAGGGAGGGATCAAGGTGGACTGGGGAGGAACAAGCATGGCAAAATAGAGGGAAAGAGAGATAAAAGGGGCTGGTTGCAGACTAGGCAGAAAGTAGACTAAAAAGCCTGGGAGCCAGGTATTGGAGGGACCATAGGTCTCTGGAGAGATGGAAGATCTGGGAATTGCCTACTGGAAGGACCATGAGTATTACTTGCTTAAACCCCTGTTTGACATACTGTGGATTATCTGGCTTAACTTCTTAACTTTCACTTGTAACAAGACTAAAATCATTTACAAATATGCTTAAAAGTATTGGTTATTCTACTCTGTTAGTAATAAAAATATAAGATCTTGTGTTCTGAAGAAATTAATTATAAAATTTCCATCTGAATTCTCCAAAACCACAGTTAAAATCTGCCAATTAGAACAAATAAACAATTGATCAATAGGCTGGACTACTAAACAATTAGAGAGAAGAACATGGAAAATCACCAGCTGTTTCTAAGGAGAGGTTAAAAACTTTATTTCAATAAAATAGTGGGGCCTAAGAAAACCTTATATATAATGGCCAAAATTTCATAGAATTTATCATTTGAGTGTACAGTTACGATTTACAAAGCATAGATGATAATTCCACATTTTGGAAATACGAACAGATCCAGGGGCTTCTGGGACTTTTGAAGATCTATAATGAATTTTTGTGAAAAAGGAAGAAAGTCTTTATTGAGGTTGCAACTATCAGAGTTGTGCTGGCAGATACTTTGGCTCAAAATTCATTCTACTTTATCTTGCACAGTCTGCTCCATTTCTACAGCATTGCTTGTGTCTGTTAATCACACAACTAGAAAGAGATAGCAATTGCCAGTGATGGATGATTGAAAATATCCCAGATATCCCAATGGAAAGAAACAGCAGCAAGTAACAACATGATTTATATTATTCTTACACTGGAAATCTTTGTGCTAATTATTGCTCCTGTGATAGACACTGCATACAGCCTTTTTATACTGGGGACCTTGGTATGAGTCAGGACATCAAAGAGCTTTGTGGATACAATGATAATAATTACACAATAACAGTCTTCATTGCAACTTATGCATAACTCGGTGCTGTATTTCTCTTCAAGAAAAACAGATTCATATAGGTTAAATGTATAACTCTTGGACATATCTTACAATAAAACTGAAACAGTAATGTGCATTAGCGTACCAAGATACAACTAAGTCCCTATTTCAAAAGGTTAGGAATGCTTCCAGGTTGCATAAAAAATAAGGTTGCATTATGTGAGGTATTCGATGCTTTCAGATTATATAGAATTGATTCTTAAAAGAGGCATATTTGTGGCTCATTTGTAGTTTTATAAACATCTGGACTTTGCTAAACTGAAAAATTGAGCTGTTCACCAAGTAAATAGAAACAACAATAACAAACCCCCACAAAGCACTAGTCATACTTTCCCAGTCCCTCAAAATACACCATCCAGTGGCAATCTCTATTTTTGGTACTTAAAAGTGGGGAAGAACAAGGGAAATTAAATAAATGCTAGAAAGGTTAATTAACTTTGAGGTCATACAGCTTTTAAAATTTAAAACCTGTTTTATTTTTTTTTCTTTTTGTAGCACTTACCAGAATTCCAGTACTGTTTCTTCCTTTCATATCAGCCTTTTAGCATGGCATCTTCAGTGCAGTAGCAATAATTCCCATAGAAGAAAATTTTGTACATAGAAACAGTACTTGACAGAAGGCTAGATTTAATAAAAATTCTGTACTTCCTAATACCAAAGATTACTGCAAAAGTTATCAAATTTAAAGGAAATTACTGTACAAGTGAAAGTTCACTGACAATGTGTCTCACCGTGACACACTAAAATTACTATAAAGAGAATGAACATAAGGAAACAATAGCACATTTCACTGTAAATGTCAACTAGTGTTATTCTGAAAAATGTCATAGCGATAATTAGATGAAAAAGGCTCCAACTAGTAAGTACAGTGTGGTCATTTTCAGTTTATCAATCAAGGGAAATCATATTTATCACTAGTTGCTGCAAGAGTGTCTAAACATCTTTAGAGTAGCAGCTCTTTTAAAGGAAACTTAGATAGCTATAAAATAGCCAAATATTAAAATTTGATTTGTAGAACCTGGAGAAAAATGCAATTTCTTTTATATTAACTTTAAAATTAAATTATGTTTGTACTTGGGAACTCAAGGCTAGAGGGCTACTGGGTCACTGACTTGAGCTCCCTGTTATTGAAGGCAGACATACTGTATAAGCCTTTTTTGTACATTTATTAATCTTTATCTTAAAAGGTGGTTAGATTTTTGTCCTTCACAGCTCTTAATAAAAAGTGGTTCCAATACTTCACTGTTCTGATGGTTAGAAGCTGCTAATTAGCAACATAAATTTATTCATGCTCACATTATGCTTTTTTTTCTTCTTTTGACAACTTTATCCTCTAGCTTTGATAGGTCTCCTCTTGCTTGATGTTTCAGGGTCTAAACAAACAATATTGATATTCTCTCTCCTCTTCCTCTTATCTAAGTAAGCCAAGGCTTTTTATTTTTTCGTTATATGAGAGGTTTTACATTTTCACTTTCATTTTAGCTGTCCTCCTGTGTACCTGCAGGTAGATTTTATCTGTGTAATATCCCAACAAGATTTCAGCTCAGCCCTGTGCAATAGCATTCTCATCTCTCCTGGAAAAAAAACTCGTGTTAAAACCTTAAATCTCATTTACATTTCCCTGGCTGCAATCACACACTGGAGAAGTTCACAGACATCCCATGATAAGTAAAACACCCAGTTTTTAATGGACAGTCTTCAGGGCATCAGATAAAAGCATGCTAGCACACAGGACAACTCTGCTTTTCTGTTTGCAAGGTTAACCAAGATTTTCTGTATCGCAGTCTGACTCCTTTGTATTGTCTGTGCTTTCCGCTGAATCCAGCAGTCTTCTGGGTTAACATATCAAGTTTTGTACCTATGACATTAATATTAAGAAGGAGATAATAAGAAAGCAAGCAAACATCCTTTGAACAGGACTTCTTAAAGTCAGACACAATTTCCTAAAAAGTATGAATACATGCAGAAGCTCTTTTATATTTATCTGGCTTGTCAACCCTGTGCCACAAAAGAATTGTTGTGTCCCTAAAACAATAAGACCCCTAAACTTGATTTTAAAATAAACAAGTTCCTATAAAGGGATTAGTACATGTAGAAGGTTTTTTATACCCTGGCTGACCTATCACAGATTACCATAAAGCAAGGATTTATTATTATTATTTTTTTTAAAGGCTGGGGTGGGGTACAGCATATAAAGACCAACAAAATAAGCAAGTATAAACATTTTTAATGTGATATGGGCTGATGAAGCTGCATAAAATTGAAAAATAAAAGTAGAAAAAGCAGATTTACCTATCTATAGTCAAACCCATGAATACTGGGACATGATGTTGGAAATGTATACAGCAAATCTGAGACTAGAATTTCAGCCTTGCAGCAGTAATTCTGTATTTCACTGTGAGAAGAATATACAGGTAATTTGAACTTTCTAAATAGAAGTGATCCCATGAACAGCTTTATCAGCAGTGCTTGCAGCAGAAAGAAATGTACCAGTGCAGGATTTAAATCTGGGCCTGGGAGCAGACTGAGCATTGTAGGAGTTAGTGACAGCATCAGCTTACCTGTAGTGCAGTTTGTAACAACTTTATGTTCCAAAACCCCTCTGCAGTGCAGGGGGAGAAGTAGCATCTTGCAGTAAGATCTACAAGAAAACAACACAGTTAAAGGCATTTCTTAAAAGACACTGAGGATAGTAACTGCTCTTTGAGGTGAAAAGAGCTTTTCAAGGCTAAATACAATACCTCTATCTGCAGTCTAAAACTATCTTGAAAGTAAGCTTTTAAAACTCTCTCTTTTCTTCTAAGCACCCTAGAAAAACTCATTATTTCCTTTGAAATACAGCATGATAGATAATAGATCTATGGATTTTGCTTTCAGTTTCCTGGACAAATATTGGATAGTCTGTTAAAAAGGTTGAGGTTGGCAGTATTAAAGGAGTTTTTTGCAGTAACTGAGGATGCTCAGTGCAGGAGGTTTGTTGTCTACTGCATCTGTGAAGAGTAGGAGATAATTCATGATGAAGTTTTAGACACAAGAAAGAAAAAAAAAGCCCCAAACCCAAAACTTTTTCAGGAATCTAGAAGACATTGCTCAAGGATTCAAGAGTGAAAATAGACAATTATCCCAGTCAACTGCACTTATCCCAGTCAACTGGGACAGAAACGTTCTGTTTCTGTTTTAGAAAAAGTTTTTGGACTAATGATTCATAATTTTTATGTTTTCAAAATATAAAGCTTAATCCTAAACTGAATCTATGTTCTCTTTGGAATCAGTGGAATTCTACTAATTTCCCAGTGTTGCATAGGTATAGTTCAGCAAAATTTCTAGAAAATAGGCTTTAAGCAGAGGATCAAATAGAATTCTGCTGAGAATTCAGGTTTTCTTTGGTAAGTGATTAAAACATCACCATCTGTTTTGAGTCTGTTGAACTGAAATTTCCCTAGGACAAATATCCCATACTGATAACATTGCCTTTGTAAATATTTGTGGCTCATATAATACATAATCTATTCTTATAGCCATTCTTATATTCTATATCCAAATTTAACATTTATTCACCTAAAACAGTTATTGCTAGGTTAGAGGAAACCTACTGAGATTTAATTTATTTGAAAAAAAAAAAACACACCATAAAATACAATAGAAACCAGTTATTTATCAGTATGTGGAAGTTAAAAATAACCAAACTCTTTAATGAATTCTTAGACATCTTAAAAACATGCGGTTAGGTTGGGGAAAGTGAGACAGAGACAGTCTTTCTCATTCCAGCTGAGGTACTCAGACATTGCTTTTTTTCCCTTTCCCTTTCCCTTTCCCTTTCCCTTTCCCTTTCCCTTTCCCTTTCCCTTTCCCTTTCCCTTTCCTCTTCTTGCTTATTTTCTTCCTTCCCCATTTGTCAAGTGCACACTCAGAATGTCACTTGGAAGTCTGCAGTATTTGTTTGAGATTAGTTTGTGCTAAGCAAAGTGAATACTGAATTACTTTCTAAATCCATGGGAGCTTGAAGTTTAGAGAAAGTGATGTAATACTCACTTGAACATGCACTGTGCATTATGCTAAGTAAACTTAACACATAATCTTCTTTATCAAACACTCCTTTTTATGCAGGAGCATGTAAATTGACTTCTGGAGATCCATGTACTTTTTAACAAAGTGTTTTTTTTCTTTTCTTTCCAATGGGGACCAATTTGTTGTAGCAGGTTCTAAACTTATTTTCATAAATATGTATCGAAGTAATTGATTTCCTAGGGTACTTCTAAAGATATACCATGACTTTAGGAATAGTGATTAACTGCTCAGTCAGTCTCCTTTCCTCCTTCTCTGTCTGTTCATTTATTTTTACTTACGGTCCTTATTTTTTACTAGGCTTTTATAGAAATGTGCAACAAATGTCTTCTCTGCCATCTTATCTACTCGTTAGAATTAGAATAGTTCTGTTGGAAGGGACCTACAAAGATCACCTAGCCCAACTGCCTGACCACTTCAGGGCTAACCAAAAGTTAAAGCATATTATTGAGGACATTATCCAAATGTCTCTTGAACACTGACAGGCACGGCACATCAAACACCTCTCTGGGAAGTCTGTTCCAGTGTTTGACCACCCTGAGGGTAAAGAAATTTTTCCTAATATCCAGTCTGAACTTCCCCTGGCCCAGCTTTGTGCTGTTCCTGCGCGTCCTGTCATCAGTTATCAGGGAGAAGAGATCGGTAATTCCCTCTCCACATCCCCTCCTCAGGAAGCTGTAGAGAGCATTGAGGTCACCTCCGAGCCTTCTTTTCTCCAGACCAGACAAAGCAAGTGTCCTCAGCCTCTCCTCATAGGACGTGCCTTACAGCCCTTTTACCTGCTTTGTTGCTGTCCTTTGGATGCTTTCAAGTACATTAACATCCTTTTTATATTGTGGAGACCAGAACTGCACACAATATTCAAGGTGAGGCCGTACCAATGCTAAATATATTGGGAGAGTCACCTCTTTTGACTGCCTGGCTATGCTGTGTTTAATACACCCCAAAAGATTCTAGACACTTGCTTCAGGAAAGTTTAGTATCACAGGATCATAGGATATAGTTCAGGCTGAAAGATACCCCAGGTTGTTCTGTGTCCAACATCCTACTCAAAGCAGGGTAAACTGTGAGATCATATCAGATTGCTCAGGGGTTTATTCAGTCATGTCTTGAAAACCTCCAAAGATGGAGACTGCACAACTTCTCTTCCAGTGCTTGACTGCCCTCACATTGAAAAAATCTCCTTATATTCAGTCTAATCCTTTCTTGCTTCAAGTTACGCCTATTGTATTTCTTTGTCCCACCAGGCATGACTGTGAAGAGCCTGGTTCTACCTTCTCAGTAACCTTGTCAAAGGTACTGGATGGTGCTATTAGATAACTCTGAAGCTTTCTCTTCTCCAGGCTAAAACCCCCCTCTTTCTTCAGCTTCTGTTCACAGGGTAAATGCTCCAATCCCCAGTCCTTTTGCAGGCCCTCTGCTGAACTTGCCCCAGCTGATCAATGTCTTCCTTGTATCATGAGGCCTGAAACTGTTCTAAATATGATATAACAAGTGCTTAGTAGAGGCAGCGGTTGGGAGGAATGGGTTAAAAGTGCAAGATTGGTGAGGAGAATGGGATCAGAATGGAAGACTGGCGAGGAGGATTGTAAATATGCTCAAGTGACCTTGCAGCTGGGAATATGTTAAGTCTGGGGAGTAGTACTGTAGAAAAGCACATAAATTGTACCCACTGCTGTTTTTGCCCTGTGTGTTCAGCAAGTAGCACATCTGTGCATAGATAACATAGGTGTTTGTTAGACTCACAGACACCCTATTGGACGTGCTTGAGCTCCCGACTTTGGTACAGAGAAGATGAAAGAAGCACGGTGAGGATCACAGCACGGTGGTGAAAACTGCGCCTGTGCGAACTCTTGATAGAAACAGGTGAAAACAGCAGGCCGGTGATCTCCTAGCATGGACCCTGCTTAGCGGTTCCTGCATCCCCACTTGCATGCCTTCGCTCGCGTGCCTTCACCTGTGTGCCTCTGCTCGTGTGCCTCTGCTCCGGTGTTGCTTTGGGGATCCCCTGGTTGGTGAGATAATGAGAATAAATCTACTCTTTGTGCTTTAGCAGCAAGTCTGTGGTTGTTCCTGCTGCCTGCCTGTGTCGACTCACAGCAGCATAATCCCATCCATCAGTCTGCTGTCTGTGTCCTGTTGAGACAGCCTAGGATGTTGTTGGCCTTTTTATGCTGCCAGAGCACCCTGCTGGCTCATGTTTGTCTTGCTGTCTACCAGGGGCCCCAGGGTGTTTTCTGCAGAGCTGCTCCCCAGACAGCCAGTCCCCAGCCTGTACTGCTGCCAGGGGCTATTCCTTCCCAGCTGCAGGACTTGGTATTTGTTCCTGTTAAATCTCATAAGGTTCGTATTGGCCCATTCCTCCAGTCTGTCTAACTCTCTCTGAATGACAAGGTTGGTTCTCCGAGTTTCATGACATCTGCAGACTTGAGAAGAATGTATTCCATCGTCGGTCATTGGTAAAGAAGTTGAATTGGATATGTCCCAGGATAGACCTCTGTATTATTCTACTTGCCTCCATGTAGAATCTGAACGGATCAAATCCATCTATTTTTTTACCCATCTGGTAGTCCACACATCCAAACTGTAATGTCCCCACTTGAGAACAAGAATACAGCAGGAGACATTTTCCAAAGCCATAATAAAGTTAAGGAAAATGATGTCCACTTCTTCTCTCTTGTCTACAAACACAGACATTTTATCATACAAAGCGGTCAGGTTGTTCAGGCCTGATTATGCATGGTAAGTACCTTCTGACTGTTCCCAATCACATTCTTCTCATTCATGCATATAGCAATGGATGCTAAGAGATCTTGCACAATAACTTTCCCCGGTACTGAGGTGGGGCTGACCAGCATATACCTCCTTGGGATGATGTTTTGGCTTTTTAAGAAGATGGGTACAACATTTATTTTTCTCAGATAATCAGAAATTTACCCTGATCTCCATAAATTTTCAAAGATGAGAGAATGGTCTTGCAAGCACATCAGCCAGCTTGCTGAGCACCCATGGAAGCAGCCTTTCTGGACCTGTGTTAGTTGTGTTTTTACAACTAAACCCTGATTTCAGTATTTTTCAGAATTTCCCAGGTTTCCAATCTGTTTTTTTTTTTTTTTTTAACAACCTTAGATTACGAGTAAAGGGAATGACAGAGTGCAGTACATCCAAATGCTGATGACGCAAGCAACATTTTTAATTGTCCTGTTATGATCCACTTATTATTTAGAATAGACATAGGTAGTAAAAATGAAGAATATGCAAAGTCATTACTTGAAACTGTACAGAAGAATTTTCAGGAATACTTATTAGTGAAATGTGGATGGTTTACTTTGTGTGGATGCCACTGGTGTGAGATGAAGCCTATATAACTATAAATAGCTTCCTATGTCAGTTAGTATAGTTCAGTTCGAAGGGATCTTCAGAGATTATCTTGTCCAACTGCCTGACCATTTCAGGGCTAACCAAAAGTTAAAGCATATGATTAAAGGCATTATCCAAATGCCTCTTGAACACTAACAACCCCCTCTCTGGGAAGCCTGTTCCAGTGTTTGACCACCTTTATGTTAAAGAAATTTTTTCCTAATATTTGGTCCGATGTATGGTCATCATCATCATCATTCATTTGTACAAGAACCCTTCATTATCATTATAAAATGTGTTGCAGCCTTCACAGCTCTCACTGTTCTGGAACCTCACCAGACTGCTATGTTTGGGACTTACGCTTCAAGCTTTGGTACACATAGCTTTGATTGATTGCAGTAAGCTGTGCCCTTTCTCTTGGCTTCTAAAACATTTCTTACACATTAGTTGCCTATTATGATTTCATGCCTATAAGGTCTTATTACACTTCATCTTCAGATAGCAATTTCAGTAGAGATCTAACAAATGTCCTTTGTTCAGTCTTGAAAGTACACTGAGCTATATTTTGCCTTCAGAAGTTTGCTTTTGGACCTCAAGTTCTCCAGGTAAGCTCAGCAGTTAAGCCAGATGTGGATGCATCATTTGCTTAATTTGTAAGACAGACGACACTTGATTCAGGAAGAAGGGCAGTCTCTATCTGCTGACCCTTGATACTCTATTCTATACTCTACAAATATGTCGTAGCCTGGCATGTATGAGAGTGAGGCTATGTTGACCTGGCACTGTAATGTATTTTTGTATCAAATTTCACTCCAGTACTTTAGTGTTGCCATCTGAGCAGCAATATTAATCATTACCTGCACTTCTTCACAGTTTTCTTTAATAAATCTTGTTAATAATTAATGTCATTCTTTTGATAAGCTCAAGATAAGCTAGGAAAGATTTAATAACTTTTCTCCAAATGACCTACAGAGGTCTCAAAATCTATTATAATAATTAATGCTCAGCTGTGAAGTTGAACATATTTCACATAATTTTTTAAGGTGTGCTTCTGATAAATATTGTTTACAATACCAGTGATTAATCAGTGTTATAAGTACATGTCCATATGCATAAAGGAGAAACTCCCCAAGTGAATTTAAACTTTGCTATTATTGGAGGTGCACAAGAGAAACTGTAAGCTGTATATCAGGTAAAGGGCAACAAGACTTGGCAGAACTGCCTCCTAAGCAAAACTGACACTATCACAGTGATTTATATGTACCTCTAAGGCTGAAGTTTTACCATTACGATGATACAGGATGCACTCCAGGGCACAGTATTCATAGAAATGCAGGGATGTGATGCAGTTTTCCAAACAGAGCTTCTTTCAGTGATGATGCTCATGATATTGCTAATATAATTGTCTCTTGAGTAGAATTCTTAACCTAACATTATGTAGTCGTGCCACCCTCAAAAAAAGGTACTTCCTTAATCTATTTCTCAATGTAGATACAGAAATCTTTAGGGTACTTACAAGCCTTATCTAGGGTAATTTTTATTTTTTATTTTTTATTTTTTTACTTATGTAGTTGTCCCAGTATAAAAGTATTTCTGAAAATAACAGGTATACCAAAACAACATTAAAAATACTTCTACATTCATTTCAATATGAAAATTCCAGATGTGCCCAGCTTTAAAATGTATATGAATAGTTACTGTTTTGTAAAAGAGCAATGTTTTTCTTATAGCTATTGTGCATTATGGTAGAAGTCCAGATGCTGAGGCTAGAAATGCATTCATGATGGAATATTCCTCATTGTCTTCCTGTCATTTAGCTTCCAGAATTAAATTCTAGTCTTTGTTCTATGTATAAAAAATAAAATAAAATAAACAAAATAAAGTGTTGCCCATAGAAAGATTTCTTATACACATCTTTCTCCCTCTGTAGAGAGATAATGCCTTCAGGACTATCACTTCAGAATATGGATCCAGCTACAAGGTAGAATATGACTTAGAAAAAAAATTATAGCATCCTCATGTAGCAATTTCTCTTTAGCACAAAGCTAGAGGAGCTTTCAGTCTGCAAGACAATACTTGCCTAAAACATTATTTTTAGTATTGGAATTATATGCTGACACTCTCTTTCTAAGAATTCATAACCTCACAGAATATGTCTGTAAAATGGTCTAAACCTAATGCCTCTCTGGCCTTATTCTAAAGTGCAAAAATCTGAAAAAAGATTAATGATTCTTAAGATTTTATTTTGAGACTTGTTATTTCAAGAGATAGGGGACTTCTGAGATGGTTCTCATAGTGCCATCGAATCTATCAATAAACTTCCAGCACAGCTGAATAACAAAGCTCTTAAGATTTACACTGTTCACATTAAGCACGGGTGAAATGGAAAGGAGAAAAGGAAACTGAAGTGTCCCCTTAATGTTATTGTGTTTTTTTTTGTTGTTTTTAATTTCTAAAAGCAAATAATATTTTAGAAAGTACTATAATAAGTGTTAATACATTCTTTCCTATTATTTTTTTCTGAATTTCTTCATGTGTAATTTTGCCCTTCTCCATTTGTTGCATGTGGTGTTACTGAGATACTATCTAACCATAATGGCATTTTTAAAGTCTGAAAGTTGTTGTTTATTTTTAAGTCTGAAATGCTGCATGTGTTTAAACTACAATATTTTTCTAGTTCTATTTATCGGCTGAAAAGAAGATATTAATTCACCCTAAGAATGTTGCTTAGCATATGCTTTACTACAGTAAAGGTTGCTCTGAAGCTTTTCTTGTCTGATCAAAACCAGAACCTTTATTTGCGTTATCATGATACCTAAAGATCTCACAAAAGTTCCCAGCTTAGTAAGCATGACATGTAACATGGTCACAATTAAAATTCAGTTCATTTCTTTCCCTCAAAGAGATTAAAATACACAGAAGCCCATGATTTTCACTGACTGTGAAGAAAGGACATCAGTTGGGAAGCACACTAGTGCTATGTGTAAAAGAAAGAAAGAAAAAAAAGTAGTGCTTTATCTCCAGAACTTTCTTTATAGTAGATGTTTTGTTAAAAACTTGTAATTCTGGAAGGGTTAAATACTTTGTATTTAATTGTTTCCATGATTAATTAAAAAAAAAACATATTTTATCTAGAGTTTTACATATAATTAGATATCCAACAAAATCCAAGCTCTGTGTCATTAATTATTCAAGAAGAAACTCAGCCAGTCTGTCATGTTTAGTGTCTCAAGGCATGCACTTCCTTGGTACACCTTGCCAGAAAGATGGAAGTAGGGCCTCTGCAAGTTCTAAGCAATCATATTCGATTTTTTTTTAACTTGCAGTTTAAATTCTAAAAGTAAATATATTCAAAGTGATGAGGTATGGTGTGTGTTAAGGATAAATTTCTGGTGATGTTCCTATCAGTTCATGTCATCCTTCGTTTTCAACAAATAAAGCAAATAATTTGTGTTTAAATTATAATTTAAAGTGTTAATTAAGTGAGATTATTTTCCTCTTTTCATCCTGAAGTGGTGTCATGGTTTTGGCTGGGACAGAGTTAGTTTTCTTTGTAGATGCTTATATGATGCTGTGCTTTGGATTTTTGATGAAAATAGTGGTGACACCAATGATTTAGTTGTTGCAGAGCAGTGCTTACACAGAGCCAAGGACTTTTCTGCTTCTTGTGCTGCCCTGCCAGCGAGGAGGCTCGGGGTGCACAAGGAGCTGGGAGGGTACACAGCCAGGAGAGCTGACCCAGGCTGACCAAAGAGATGCCATATTCCATGCCATATGACATCATTGTCAGCAATAAAAGTTGAGGTGAAGAAGGAGGAGTAATAGTTTTTGTCTTCCCAAGAAACCTTTATGTGTGATGAGCCCAGCTTTCCTGGAAGTGGATGAACACCTGCCTGCCAATGGGAAATAGTGTATGAATTCCTTGGTTTGTTTTGGTTGTGCATGCGGCCTCTGCTTTTCCTGGTAAACTGTCTTTATCTCAACCCATGAGTTCTCTCACTTTCACTTTTCCGATTCTCTTCCCCATCCTACCTGGCTAGAGCAAGCAAGTGGCTGTGTGGTACTTAGCTGCCTGCCGGGGTTAAACTACAACAAATGGTAAGGTAGCTGGAGAGTGGATCTTACCTAATATGCCTCTTTATTTTGGAGAGGGACAATATCCCTTGATCAAAAGTAGGGTAAGATTGTAATTTATTAAATTTCCTTTCACTGAGGACAGAATGTTCTTAGCAAGAAGTCCCCTTTTACTTATACTGTTTTGTTTTTTATCTCATTTTTTTTCCTTAGCTTAAGGTTATAACTGATCTCTCACTATTATTTTTTTGCTCAACATCCCAAAAGTCCCAGGCAAAGCTGGTAAGTTATGAAGCAGAACAAGATTACTAATCTTTTTGGGACTATAAAGTTTCTTTTACTACAGCGATTCTGTGACTTATTTTTAGATGTATCTCATGTGGAAGTGACTACCTAGGAATATTTGGAACTATAGTGTACTGAATTAAAAGGTTTTGTGTTACAGATACTAGTGGCTCGTAGTCTTTTCGGGAAAAGCTTAGCATCTTGTTTAAGCTCCTCTTGCCAGCAGTCAAATATATTAACAAGCACAGAATACAGCAGCATGCTTGCTCTTTTGAATTGCCTGGACAGTATGGGAGAAGCCAGCTGTCCTACATGTTCCTCCATGAACATGTCCATGAACATGTAGGACAGAGGAATGCATTAGAAGAGTAGGTTTTTCACATTGCTTTTCTTCTCTAAGGAATACTAAAAACAAATTCTACCTTCTCTCCAGTCCAAATGCAGATAGATCATTGTGCATCTGAGTCACGCTTACTATTAAGTCATTTTTCATCCCTCCTCCCTGTATCGCTTTGCCTCCTGAAACATTCACTTGTTTCATGGTGCTGTGGTTTCTGACATGACTTTCTCTGTCCTTTCTTCCACTGTACTGATGTGTCAAGGTATTAAGAAAACAAAGGGAGCACTGTCTCCGCAAGCATTTTGTATTAAATTCAGTTTGTTTCAGTGAACTTCTGATTGAAGCTTCTTTGGTAGGGAAAGAATGGGAATAATTCAAAATACCAAATTAGTTTGTAGTCTAATGAAGGATGTGTATCAGTTGTTGGAGTATGCCTTCTGAATTATGCTGCATTCAGAAAATCTGCTGTCTCCTATCGGCAGAAAGGAAAAGACAAGGCAAAACAGTTGTGACAGTATATCATAAGTTTAGCAGAAGGAGCCATGCAGTCTGTGTCTGAGAATCAGCTACTTTAGTTGCTAAGGAGTACATCCATTGTGCATAGATGGTGCATTCTTTGGTGGTTTATCCCTTTCTTATGTTCTTTGCAATTCCATACATTAGTTGGTTTTAGATTAGTTGGTAGTACATTTTGCCTGTCTAGTGCTGAGGGCACTGACAGACCTGACTGTCCCTGCCTGGTCCTCTTGGGCTCCCTCACATTGGCCAGGGCCCAGGACCCTGTTTCAGCCCCCCAAGTCTGTCAGCCCCTGCCTCAGCCAGGTCCCAGCTGGGCCAGTCTGCAGTCCCTGCCCTGCCCTGCCCGCAGCCATGGGTACAAACCAAGCCGGGCCTACCCATGAGCACCACCCAGCTGGGCCCATATCCCAGGCCGGCCTCAGCCTGTCTCTGTCCCCAGGGGGATGCCAAATGCCTGGGATAGGGGCTGAAGTAGAAAGCACTTGTGAATGTGGGAGGACACGTGTGTGTAGATGGAACTAGAGTTGGGGAGAATTCGGAGAAAAATGGAGGAAAAAGCGCGGCTGAGAAGCCAAGTCCTACCCTTGCATTAGTGTAGATATGGATTAGCTCCACTGAAGTAATCACCCAGGGTCCTGAGCAGTGCACAGAAATATTGTGATCAGATGGCCAGTCAGAGGCACCAGGAAAAAAAAATAACCAAGATAAGCACATAAGCAGCAGGGTTCTTTGTTGGACTGGTCTGAGACGAGGAGAGGTGGATGTGGAAGTCTACCCTTTCCTGTGTGGCAAGGCAATGTGTCACTGAGCCAATAAAGGGGGTGTTGGGGCATGATTTCTTTTCCAGGTAACTTCATTATATTCTGATGTTTACTTTCAGCTAAAATTAAATTTTAAAATATGTCTTTGTAATTATGTTTCCTGCACTACTAGAGTGGAAAGTGTACTGTGTATATAAAATATTAAATCTTTACTCTTCATTTGGGGGTAGCATGTCAGAACAACAACAACAACAAAAATAGAGTATCTATAGTATTTAGGTAACTTTTCTGCTTTAAAAACATTTGACAACAAAATGAGAGGAAAATTGAAATTATTCATCCTGATTTCCTTACAGAAACAGGTGGAGCAGATCCTGGGAGAAGGAGAGTTGGGGCAGAATTTTGTTAGAGGCAGTTTTTAACATCTGGTTGCACTGCACTTAACTACTTTCAGGACAGCCTTGGCTAGGAAACTAAGGGTCTTGTTCCCTCATTTGCCTAGATTGTAGGCATGAGTTGGTCACTACATGGATCTTTTGTTTGTACATTGAAGCCGTAATGGCTGGGATGAATTTTCTGTTTACATTTAGCTACTGTTGGACATCTTAGAATTCCAATCATGCCCTCATCACTTTACTTCTTTTTTTTAAAGCTATGGGATTTCCTGCTGTATTTAAATTCTGTCCTGAACAGAATACTTGAAATACAGCTTTGAACCTACTCAAATCAAACTGTTTCTAAAATCTGTTCTGTCAAAAATTCACGTGTGACTTAAGCTGAATGAAAATGCTCCAGTGAGAGTGCGTTTTTTCTATACGATAGAACAGCTCAGCAGTATCTGTTTTCCATAACTACTGAATCCCAGATCATAGCTCTGACTGACTGTGAGTAGCTGCATTGTGGTTTGGAGAGGCACCTACTTTGCCTTAGTAATTCATCAAAGACCGTTATAGAAGTAACAAGACACTTTAGGATTTATGTTTTCTCTCTTCTTGTTCTTAGTATCCTTTGCTGTCTTATACTGAACCCTTCAAGAGAAATATTTACATTTCTGTACTATAGCTGGAAGTAGAGAAACAGTGTTACAGGGAAAATGAACATCAGCATCTTATCAATTACTTGAGTGACAAAGAAATTTAACAGTGAATACACATTCTTGGAATGCCTTGTCTTTAATTTAAATGTGAAAATCCATATAGCTGGTAGTTACGCAACATAAGAAAATATTAATTTTAAAAATTAAAAATAAAAAAAAATAAGTGTGTTAACCCTGTTTCCTTTGATGTTACTTCTAAGCTAGCACATCATTTGAACTTTGTGGTGTAGATTGACCATCTTTGTTTTTATTTTTATTTTTTTATTATTTTTTGTAGCTGGTTTGCTGTATTTGTTTCTTGGGGATTGTTATTTTTTCCTTGGAAAGGCTGTACTTCTGTGATTATTAGTATATATTCATTCTATAACACCAGGTTTCTCTTCTCTCTCCCGCGAAACTGGAGACTGAGGCTCTGGAGCTACATCTTTCAGCTTGAGGGAAGTGAGTTTAAAAGCTTTAAGAACATCTTTTGTAATAATTGATATTTCTTAACAAAAAGCTTTCATTATGATCTGGAATTTCTTTTGTAAATCATTTTTACTGAAAGTCCTATTTTTTTATAGTTGCTCTTACTATTTTTTATAATAATAAAAACAAGTAAATAAATATCTGATATAGACTAATGGGACAAGATGGTGCTTTTTCTGGAGAAACTTTGCTTTCAGCTTTCCTCAGTTATAGCAATTTTTGTATGCTTTGAGTACAAGTTATCAATTTGAGTTTTTTATTAATGCAACAGAATTTCTTGAATTTTTTTTTATTATTATTATTATTTTTAAATAGTGCTTATTTACATAGTGAAGGAAAAAATATCCAAATAAAAAATTACAGAAAAAAAATCATGGTAGCCTATTTTCCCATAATAGAATCTGTGAAAAAAAAAATAAATAAGGAAGAATATACCTGGAAGGGCTTAATCATCATGTTTAAAACAGTTACTTGTTATTAAAAATTTGGTGAAATGCAATCCTATTATTAATATGGATTTTAAAAATGATTTAAACGTGCACACCATCCTTGGATTCCTTTGGAAGTATTGGTCTAAACAAGTATGAAAACTAGTTCTTAAAGGGAGCTAAAAATTACAAAAGAGAACTAGCAGTGAATTATATGTTATTTATGCTAGTTTGCAAGTGGCATTTTTGTTACCTAAGTGCTTTTGAAGAACTAGTGATCAAGTGCCTTTTTTGTGCATCTAGTAGTATATTCCTTATATTCCTTATATTCCACTATATTTCTTAGTCTTCCTCCTGCTTTTAGAGAGTACAGGCAAGAAGCTGCACCTAACATTTTTTAAAAGCATATCTGTAATTCTTTATTTTTTTTTTATGACTTCTAAAATGAATTCAAATGATATGCTTAATGCAGGAACAGTATTCATATACATACTTAGGATATTTAGCAGTAACAAAAAATTCTTTCATTTCAAGTTGTCTACAAGGTCATTAAAATAATAGTTTCAAGTGGCATATTGCTTGTATATCATCTACTAGACTTCCAAAGTAATCATATTCATTTTTTAAAATATTTTAATATGGTCTCTTAATACACTAGACCCAAACAGTATGCCTTCAAAAATGGTCTGAAATCTGTCCTGCTTTTTCCATATGCTATGTAAATGTGGTGAATATTTCATAAGATAGGCCTAAAATGAATTGTAATACTTAAAGAAAGATACAGAAAAATCCAGATTCTTGAATGTTTTATTGTGATTCTAATATGGTAGAATAGTTAAGAAACTGTGCATTCGAATGCTTTGATTGGGCTATTATTATCAGGTGAAATAGTACTTTAATATTCTCTATTTTCTACACATTTTAGGTGTTCTAATAGCAGCTATTTGAATTCATGTCTTCCAAATACAGTTAACATCCACTGTAGCAGACAAAGTGTATATTAAATGGTTTCACATAAAAAGGAAGTTGCTCAATTGTGGATGTATTACATTTCTCTGTAATCAAGTTAAGATCGGGTTTATTTTTTAGCTACCTGAGCATTTTGTACTGCAGAAAAGTTTTTCCATCTTTTACATGAGTAAGGAAGAAAATATTACTTATTTAGTTTTGTCATCATATTATATACACTGTTATAACCTCGTGAAGTTATGGAGTTCTAATTCATCACTAAAATAAGCACCACTGTTTTCAAAGTAATGTTAGACCATTGTTAAAATAGAAACAACTAAGTTTAAATTATGTTATTACCTGTAGAAGTAACAGATATTTTCTTTAATTTCATATCAGAATTTACTATTACACTTATTTTCAAATACTGGAAGTTGGAACACTGGTCTTACAGATTAGGAAATAGCTAATTCCCCCAGAGAAGAGAACAGCATAAAGGAGGTATTATCAAAGAAATAAAACATTAATTCTGAAAATGTTATATGCTAAGGACTTACTTGTATATTTATTTTAGTACTTATTAAAAAAAAAAAAAGAGAGAAGACAGTGATATTCATCTCTAAAACTGTATTCTTTTTGTGCTTTTATATCAGGGTGATCAATGATAGTTATTTCATTGTAAAACTTTATCAGAAGTATTTCATTATGGCAATGGAAGCCAACTTCTGTGAAGAGAGCAGTACAGGAATATAATGTGGAACCTGATTATGAGCAAGATGAAGAGGTCCATGCTGCACTGGGTGGTGAATTGGCTGAACAGTAGGGGTCAAAGGGCTCTCAGAGGTGAATTGGGCCACATCTGGCTGGCATCTGGTCAGTAGGGCTCATTTCTAGGGCCAGTTCTACTCAACATTTTTATGAATGATCTGGATGCAGGAGTTGAATGCATCCTTAGCAAACTGGCTGACGATACTCAACTAGGAGGCGCTGTTGACCCTCTGGAGGGACGAGAGGCCTTGCAGAGGGATCTAGATTGTTTGGAGCTTTGGGCAATCATCAACAGCATGAAATTCAGCAAAGGTAAATGCCTGCACCTGGGACAGAGTAATGCTGGGCATAAATACAGATTGGAACACAAGTGGCTGGAGAGCAGCTCAGCAGAAAGGGATGGGGTGCTGATTGACAGTAGGTTCAATGTAAGTCAGCAGTGTGCCCTGGCAGGCAAGAGGGCAAGCTGCAATTTGGGATGCCTTAAACAGCATAGCTAGCTGGTCAAAAGAGGTGATTCTCCTGTTATATTTAGCATTGGTGTGGCCTCACCTTGCATATTATGTGCATTTCTGGGCTCCACAATATGCAAAATATATTAAGATATTTGCATAGGTCCAGAGGAGAGCAACAAAGCTGATTAAAGTGCTAGAAGGCATGTCTTATGAGGAGAGTCTGAGGATACTTGGGTGGTCTAGTCTGGAGAATGGGAAGCTGAGAGGTGACCTCATTGCGCTCTACAACTTCCTGAGCAGGAAGGTGAAGTGGGCTGATCTCTTCTCTCTGATAACCAATGATAGGATGCGCAGAAATGGCACTAAGCTGTGCCAGGGTTAGGTACAGACTAGATATTAGGAAAAATGTCTCTACTGTGAGGGTCATCAAACACTGCAACAGGATTCCTAGAGAAGTGGTTGAAGCGTTTGGGTAATGCCCTCATTAATATCCTTTAACGTTTGCTTAATCCTGAAATGGTCAGAAATGGTCAGGCAGTTGGACTAGATGATCTTTGTAGGTGCCTTCCAACTGAACTGTTCTATTCTATTTGATTTGATTAAATTTGATTCTTTGTGGTGTAATAAATTGCCTAAGCTTCAACACTGCTAGCATTGTACATCACTTAGGTAATGTGTATTTGTTGTACCATTGTAAAAAAACACCTATTTTAGAAGTACTCTCTTCTGTGTTGGGAGTCCCATCTGTTGGTCTGATGCATTGACTTTTGAAATTAAAAGAGGAAGCATTTTTGATGTTTAATTTATAATTACATATTTTGTTCTTGTGGTGTTGTACTTTCCATAAGCTATAATTCTGTTACCTTAAACCGCTGT
Source organism: Anseranas semipalmata (assembly GCA_013399115.1). NCBI lineage: Eukaryota > Metazoa > Chordata > Aves > Anseriformes > Anseranatidae > Anseranas > Anseranas semipalmata. Next base: position 282,172 of record VXAA01007090.1, on the reverse strand, counting down.
GATGGGGCCATAATTTTAGAATCAGACATAAGCTGTAAGTTTCCGGTTGGCCTGGTTGGGAACAGGAAGTTTGGCATGGAGGAGGAATTAAAGTTTGTTTGTTTTTAACATATCAAAGATTTCCCAATTCAGTAGTAGAATTTTTTAGCTGTTCTTTCAGAGCTGTGATGTTTCCCACTTGAACTTTGCTAGGTTGCGTCCACTTTCCCTACTCATATTTGCACCACAGTAAATAACTGAAATCCCTGAAAGATCTGTTTTCATTGTAAATTAAAAATGAAGGGAGTAACAGTAGAGCTGGTCAAAATGTATTCTGTTTACAAGAAATTAAAAAAGTACTTCTGAAATTTGTTTTTAATCAAATTTGAACTAAACAGGATTGTCCCAATGTTTTATAGAAGAGAACGGAGAGAGAATGTTCTCAGAATGATCGGGTGTCAGAGCACTGATTAAGAAAATGCAGATTTGGGTTCAAATTGCTGTTATGCAGAATGCTGAGTAGGGATTCCAAACTTTATCTCCCATAAAGGATTACCACAGTCAACTATTAAGAGGAGATGCTCCATTATTTCTCCACCCTCTTTTCCTTTATCCAAAATTGCTGAATTTGCAAAATAGTTCATATAAATGTTATAAGTGACAAATGGAAGTTATAAATAAAATAGCTATAACTGAAAAAATTCCTAGTGCTCAAGAAGAGGTGAATTTAGCTTTGATTCTTCAATGACATTTTGCTACAGCTTAATGCTGATTCTGTAACATGTTGTTTAAAAATATATGGTAAAGGTCCTTGCCGCATAAGCCCAAACACTGCTGGAGAAAAAATACGTGTATATATATATATATATATATATGTATATATATTTAAATGTAGAAATTGCTAGAGTAAAATACACCAGCTTTCAGGTACCAAATCCTTTATTCAGGTCAATTTGTTGATTTCCTGGATGGAAACGTTATTTTGTGAATGGAGAGCAAGGCACAGTATATGGTTTGCCTGGGCACATAGAGTAAATCTGAAATATTTGGAAAGTGTCCATGGAACAGAACAGGTCGGGCACTTCTCGCAAAGGCTGGATCTACTGTGTAGGCTCACAACACCTGTTGGACTCCTGCACTAGTTTAAGGCTTTGTTGATTCTCTTTAATATATGACTGGCACTTCATATTCTATACATTTAAACTTCCACTAACAGTGTCTTACAGTGTCTGGACTGCTTTTCCAAAGTAGCAGTAGCCAACATAGCCAACACTAGCTTCCAAAAGCAAAGTGTCTAATTATTTGGTGAGCAATATAAATTATAGTTTTTAGATAAAAAGGGTAGGGACTATTGAAATATTGGGATTTGCTGTTTTTCATCATCTTTATTTTTCTACGGAATGTAATCTTTGTTTAAAATTACTTTAAATTTCACATAGAGTAACCAGTTTTCCTTGTACTCAGTAGGTTTCAAAGCAATCCAAATACAAATATGCATTTTATAAAAGATTAGATTAGATATAAGGAAGAAATTCTTCCCTGTGAGGGTTGTGAGGCACTGGAACAGGTTGCCCAGAGAAGTTGTGGATGCCTCATCCCTGGAGGTGTTCAAGGCCAGGTTGGATGGGGCTTTGGGTAGCCTGATCTAGTGAGAGATGTCCCTACCCATGGCAGGGGGGTAGGAACTAGATGATCTTTAAGGTCCCTTCCAACCCAAACCGTTCTATGATTCTGCTGATAGAAAAGTAGAAGGAATTTTTAAAAGGAAGTATCAGTACTATGTGCTGCTCTCAGGCTGCTCTCAGCAGTTTCTGGACATTTACCCTGCTGAAAAACTAGTTTAAAAGCAGCTTGAGTACCCCATGCAGCAGAAATATAGTGTGGTATACATTTAGCTCTAAAAGTATAAAAACTTGTAGAAAGTTGTAAGAAACAAGTTACAGGCCTTAACCATTTCCCACACAGTTCCTATAGATTACAGAAACTTTAAGACAACACTCTAAAGAGATATATTTCTTGTTGGAACAGGTTGATTGTGTTTTTGTTGCTGCCCAACAAGTTGGTGCTTGTTCAGTTGGGCAGCAGCTCTCCACGTTGCTGGCCTCACTGCTTTCTTGTTTTTGAAGGAACCTGCAGGCAGGACAGAGGTAAGAGGAATGGAGTAAGGCTGCCCAAGAGGGACTAAGTAGCTTTCAGGTATGAAGAGCTTGATAGAGGACAGAGTTTATTTTTGTTTCGAATACCAGATTTTATTTTTATTTTGAAAGAGACACAAAAAAAGGAAGCAAAGGTGCCTGCTAGTTATTGCCCTAGAGTATTTCTAAACACCTAGGCAGGGATAGATACAAGGAAGAGAAATTAAAAGGAGTAGCAACTGAGAACTTTTGGCTGAAAGAAGTACACTATGTTTTAGCCAGCAGCTACTCAACATGACCGAAGGTTGGGATTGTCCTATCCTTGCTACAGAGCAAGGCAATTTAAGGCATATTAAGTAGGCTAAACCCTGTCACATGTTGGTATGATCTCCAAAAGTATTACAATACATGTGGAAACCTACCCTAATAAACTACTTTTGTTTTCTGTCATCAAGGTTGCAAACAAATGTGGATACATATTCAATTCCAATGACTTTTCAGATCGGTAATTCTACATATTGAAGCATGTTTCAGGTGGATGGAGCTTCTATTCCTTATTTTGGTGTAGATTAGATATTCTTAAAAAATATCCTTTCTGAATCTCACATCTTGCCTCAAATTTTCTTGGCACACTGCTTACCTTTTTGAAAAATGATCAGTTCAGTGACACAGACAGTCCAAATACAAATGGTTGAGTACTTTTGGCACTTAGCTGGCAAGTGAAAATTAGACTGATTTTAGTGGTTTTGGAGATTTGGAAGATAACGGCCTTCTTTATGAGAAGTTTCTGTGGTGTTATTTTTATCTCTAATTACTTTCCTATAGATTTCAGTACCTTATGTTAACACAAAAGCATGGTAAATTCATTATTAGGTCTTTGAAGTGAACTCCTTTGAATTCATGGAAACCAAGGAGAAAACACAGGGTTTCTGTATGAAAATCTGTGAACTAATGTTATTACTTTGTTTTTTCTCCCTTCTTTATCTACCAACAAATCAGAGAATAACAAATTTTCTCTTTTAAAAGGGTCACTCAGTGAAGAAGTCATAAAATAGGATTTTTTCTTTAAGAAAATTGCACACAGCTGTGTATCAGAATCTGACTTTCTCAGCCTTTCTAGGCAGCTAAATTCCTCTTTTCAATAAAATGCCTACTTTCCCTCTTTTCTCATTTGATGCTTATTTTTTCTTTTTCATTTAAATGAGTTCTATATTGCTTATGCATATAAGTGCTTATTTCTTCCTTCCTCTCCTTTTTTTCTTCATGGAAAAAAAGTAGTGCAGACCAAAAATTAACCTTGAGATGCTGAGAGAAGCAATGACAGAAGTAAACAGGTCAAAAGCTATCTGTGTTCAGACCTTCCAGGAATACACTTTTTTTATAAAAATAAAGAGAGAAAGAAAATCATTTTGAATATCATTAAAACAAATTCAATTAATTATTCACAGAAATATAACTTTTATTTTGAGATGAAAAGGAAATTGAAGTTTACTCTGTGTATCTCAGCTGGGGAAATTTGATATTACAAATAATCCTAGTATAGATCTTAGTCTTAGAAATACCATGGATTTGCAGGGACAGTAGTCTGCTACTCATTTTTAATCAAGTTAGAATAGCAGTCATAAAATATTATGAGATATGTGAACTTTGAGTTTGCCTTTTTGGGGGGGGGGGGCGGAGAGGGGGACAGGAGAAGACCTCAAAAAGTTGCTTCCAACCTGTTTTTGTTTGTTTGTTTGTTTTTAAATGAACTTAGTATACTTTTAAATGAACTTAGTATACATCTACTACACTCTTAAGGTTGAATATTCTTAATGGAATATATGAAACTACATCACTTCCAGAGACACAAAGCAGTCTTCATAAAATTGTTTAAGTGGAATTGTACTACTGTTTTCTGCAAGACTGTATCAGATCTGTCTCAGGTCATTCTGGGACTTCAAATGAGGACTGAGTTTTTGAACCCTTGTGATCATCAAAGGTAGCATGCTGTTTTTTCAGTAGACTAATATTGGTGACTGCTAAATTCTTAATTAGGAGCTGCAATTAACTTCAGTACTAGAATTTCTAGTCAGTAGCAATATATTTAATTTATTTAATCTACTGATAATCTCTAGAAGATGAAATTTGTGTGATTGCTTCTTCCACTCCCATGAAAGCTGCATGTATTGCTTTGCTCCAGTCCAGATGTGTTAATAAGGACAAAATGTTATTCAGATAGTAAAACAGCTTGTGATTCTTTCTATTCAGGGGTTTCTGCTGTGATGCAAACACTCTTACTGTACTTGAAACTGTTACGGTGCTCCTGAAGTGGGGTTTCTTGTTTGAAGTAGTGATTAATTGCCACAGTGAAGATCACATTTCAAGATCATGGAACAGATCCTCCTGGAGGCAATGTTAAAGCACGTGCCAAACGAGGTGATCCGAGACAGTGAGCATGGTTTCGCGAAGGGCAAATTGTGCATGACCAATCTGGTGGCCTTCTATGACGGAGTAACTGTATCAGTCAGCAAGGGAAGACTGACTATTGTCATCAACCTGGACTTCTGTAAGGCCTTTGACATGGTCCACACAACACCCTCAGCTCTAAAGTGGAAAGATATGGTGGACTATTTGGTGGATAAGGAATTGGCTGTATGGCTGCAGCCAGAGATTGTAGTCAACGGCTCTATGTCCAGGTGGAGGCTGGTGATGAGCGGTGTCCCTCAGGGGTTTGTCTTGGAACCAGTGATGTTTAATATCTTTATCAATGACGTGGATAGTGGGATTCAGTGCACCCTCAGCAAGTTTGCAGACAACACCAAACTGAGTGGTGCCGCTAGTACAACAGAAGGAAGGGGTGCCATCCAAAGGGACAGGGGCAAGCTTGAGAAGTGGGCCTGTGTGAACCAAATGAGGTTCACTGAATGAGGTTCAAGTCCAAGTGCAAGGTGCTGCACCTGGGTCATGGCAGTGCCAGACATGAGTACAGACTGGGAGGAGAACTCACTGAGAGCAGCCTTGCAGAAAAGCACTTGGGGAATATTGGTGAATAAAAAGCTCAGCATGAGCCGACATTATGTGCTTGCAGTCCAGAAAGCCAACCGTATCCTGGGCTGCATCAACAGAGGGGTGGTCAGCAAGTCGAGGGAGGTGATTGTACTCCTCTNTTAGAGCGGGTCCAGAGGAGGGTCATAAAGATGATCAGAGGGCTGGAGCAGCTCTCCTATGAAGAAAGGCTGAGAGAGCTGGGGATGTTTAGCCTGGAAAAGAGAAGGCTCTGGGGAGACCTCACTGTGGCCTTTCAGTACTTGAAGGGGGCTTAACAAAAGGTGGAGAGTGACTTTTTACACAGGCAGATAGTGATAGGACAAGGAGAAATGGTTTTAAACTAAAAGAGGGGAGATTTAGATTGGATGTTAGGAAGAAATTCTTTACTCAGAGGGTGGTGAGGCACTGGAACAGGTTGCCCAGAGAAGTTGAGGGATGCCCCATCCCTGAAAGTGTTCAAGGCCAGGTTGGATGGGGCCCTGGGCAACCTGGTCTAGTAGAAGGTGTCCCTGTCCATGGCAGGGGGGTTGGAACTAGGTCATTTTTAAGGTCCCTTCAAACCCAAACCACTCAATGATGATTTTATGATGATGATGATATTTGATGTCAGAAATAAAATTACACTAATTTCGATATAGTTGTGGGTTTTATAGACAATATGCAACAATAGGAATAATTCTATACAATATCCAGCATTTTTAAATTACTATGCCCTGATATGAGTGAGATATTTATGATATTCATCCTTGTAGCTCTCATTTTTCTATCCTGTAAAGCCGTTTCTGACCCTCGGCTGCATTTCTTGCACTCTACATGCTTCTGTTTATAACCAACCATTTCTTCCCCTTCCATCTTGATCTTTGCCATCTCTGTCTGCCTTATGAATGTATTTTTTCTTTTCTACCTCACAAGCATTCCTTCTTCTCTTTACATTATTTTATTATTCTTAGCATATTAGCAGTGCAGAGCTGCCATACATGGGAATCAGTAAAAGCAGAACACTGTCATTTTGATTTGAAATCATTTTACATCTGCTGCACACTCAAGTAATATGTTGTCTGGAAATGATGTCTGTCTGGCACCTTGTTCCAGTCCACTAAATCTGAGGCACGCTTTTTCCTTTTCAAGTGGTCAGACTGTATCTCTACTACTCTTGTAGGTAGGACACCATGATCTAATCTGACTTCAGCTAGACTCAGGCACTGAAGTTCTTGCTCCCTGAGTGCTGACCAAATAACAGGTTTGACATGTGCAGAGTTTTGCTTTTGGAGCTTGAAGGCAGTAAGAATGTACGATGACAGAGGAATGATTTATGATTTATTTGTCTGAAGGAGAAAGCATTCAGTATGTTTATGACACACGGTATTAACCATATCTGGCATTTCAGTGAAGCCTGTAAGTAGATACGATGTAGCCTTGCTAAATCCTGTAATTTGCACTGTCTCTTTGGGGACAATTGTGTCCTAGTTGAAATTGCCCTCACTCTTTCAGTGTCAGAATCTGGGGGCTGTGAGGCAGATCGTTCAGCTGGTAAGTATGTATTCCGTTTTTTAAATCTTCCTGTTCTCAGCTGTAGGACAGAAGAGAAGGGTATGTTGAACAGAGTTCTCTAAGTGTCTGTCTTGGATCTAGTACTGTTCAGTATTCATCTCACAGCATAAGTATGCCAATTAAAATTTACTTACAACAGAAAACTGAGAAGACCTACTGTTATAGGAAAAAAAAAAGATTTTCAAATAATCTTGAACAAATTCTCTGGAGATGAGAAGGATGCAAGTCAATAAACATAATTGCATAGTAGCATATTTAGAATAATTAGTTACACAGATACAGGCAAATGATAGACTGTATAGACAGGTCTACAGAAAAGTGTTGAAATGGATCACAAAATGAAACAAGTGTCAATGTGGCATCACAACTATGGAACATATATAAACAGAAGTAATGCCAAAAATTTATGTGAATAATGCTTCAGTGGTGCTTGGCAGCTTTAAGAATCCAGCTAGAGCTATTTGTGTAATTCTGAACACTCCAGCTCAAGAAAGATATGAACCAGTTAGAAAAAGTCCAATATACAGGAATGATCAAAAATAGTAAAAATGAGGTCTATTAGGAAAGATAGAATGAATTATTTGTATATATGTATCTATGTATTTTTACACACATATGTGTGTGGGTGTGTGTGAGAAGAGGTGAATGAGATAACATGGTCTTCAAGTATACAAAATTTTTCCTCAAACAGAAAGGGAATATTCTGCATATTCTTGGTGGATTCAATAAAATGTAACGGATAAACATTGTAGAGATGGGAGACATTTTTCTGACAGTGAAAGCAGCAAAATAATAGAAGGCAGAGAGAGGACATGGAGTCTCTGGGTGTGAGTACTTTGAAAACAAGTCGGCTAAATGTCATTCAGGATTGACAGAAGTACCATTGTGTCCCAAGAGCAGGACATTATCTTTTTGTTTGTTTGTTTGTTTCTGGTCTTTCTTAAGTTCTAGTACTCCTGTACTTTTCACAGGTATGAGTACCCCAAATATTTTGTAATTCTTGAAAATAACTCCTCTTCAGTCTTAAGTCAAATCTAATGATCATTACATCATATAAGAGCAGCCTGTGTAGGTGTGAGAGAATGGTTTCTACCCACACATAAATAACTTTGGATTGAAATAAAGGAGAACAATAGGACATAGATATTGAAGAGCTATCCATAGGTATATTCTGTGGTTTAACTGTAAGAGGAGTTGTAGACTATATTGTTTTTATCGCACTAGACGTATAATTCTTCTCCAAGCACTGACGATTTTCTCATGCAACTTCTTGTTTTGGGGCAAAGGAATATTTCCTAAAGTTGTATTTCTTGTCACATATGGATAAAAGATTTTCACAGAAGATTTTGGAAGACAGACAAATCTTTTATAGGCTAGTACCAGGCGCCTCCTGGTCTGAAGGTAAGTGTGATTGTGCTGTTTGTGCCATCATTGTCATCACTGAATCACTGTTCCCAGAAAGTCAGCACTTTAGCTTGCACAGTCCATAGTTTAATAATGGCTTGAGACCAAAATGGTACTGCAAGCAACATTAAAACTGCATGTTTTAGCGATGTGTCAAATAGTTCTTGTCAAAGAGGTTATTCTCCCCAACCTGAAAATATCATGACATTTTTTGTTGAGTAAAGGGCAGATTTCCCATGCATTTTCTTGCAGAATTATGACACTTTCTGCATTTACAGTGTCTATTTCAGTTTGGCATTTTTGCCTTTATTTTAAGTTCTATGAATAACACTGAGATTAATGCTATTTTAGTTTTTATTCTTTTGTCTGCAGAAACGTCTGTGGGTTTAACTTATGAAAAAATAACCTATGTAGTTTATTTCTTATTACAGACATCATCTCTCTCTAGAAAATAATTTATCGTTGAAAGAGGTCAGAGCCGTAAGACTTGTCTGTGTATGGATCTTCTTGTGTTCAGCTTTTACTATAGTCTGGAGCCTTTCATTAGCATATCACAGGTTTCTTACTGTTTTGTTTTTTCTATATAAAAGTTGACCACTTCCTGTTAATATTTAATTATTTATCAGTATGATTTAGTTAAGGAAATAGTTCCTTCCTGTAATTACAGTACATGTTCTGTATTGATCACTTCAAAAATTTCATATTATTCCATCCCTTTTATTTTTTAGCATGTGATTGGCCATTTGAGTATAAATAAGCTGTTTCCAATATCCAGAAATAATCAAGTAATTAACAGAAAATACTGATTTTGAGAGGCTTTCAGGTTCTCTGAATTATAGTTGCATTTTACGTTCCTGTTTATCTAATGATGTACTCATGTGACTGATTATAAAAATATATACATGAAAGCCCTAAGCGGAAGTAAAGATTTAGATTGTTTTATCAATCTTCTGGCTTATTGGAATTAGTTTTCAAGTGTATCCCAGCATGATAGATGCAAGTTCATTAAAAATATTCTTAGGAGCAAAACAACTTTGATTTGGAGAAAGAAAATTTACAAATCTTTTAAATGAAGCATCAGTTTCTGAGGTCACAAAACATTTTCATTCCTAGTTATAAGAAATAATGTCTAAAAGGCAGCATTTTGTTTAGAGTAGCAGAGGATCTAGACATACTGCAGAGTATCTAAGTGGGAGTACACATGAGCTTTTTAGAACTACGGTTCTTGTGTTTTGTAAATTGGTGCAGTACAACTATGTATATATAAAGTAGCAGGCTAAAATGATTTTACTTTATAGACACTGAGAAAGTGATGTATTATATTGAGCTAGAACTATGTAGCAGCCATCAGAGACTGCTGTTATTGTTAATACTTCTTGGTTATTGTATATAGGTTGACAAACAGAAGAATCCACACAATCTGGTTGTGCATATAGCTGCATATAGCTAGATCGTGTGCTTAATATTGTTTATCATAAACAGATTTTTAGTTCTGTGGGAAGACCAACCAGAAAAGCGAGGATCTGAAAAGATTAATTTAAGAAAAGCAGAACGATAATTCAGAAAATTTTGTAGTACTCTGATGTTACTTAAAAAATACATGATTAAATATATATATATATATATATACATATATATATATATTTAGTTAGGACTATTTGGGACACTTGATAGAGAAGCTTTGGTTAGAAAGTAAGTACACAATGAATGTAAAATACTGATATAAACATTATAACAGGATAATACACTTTAATATAATTTGATACACTCTATAAGTACATTCTATAAGAATTAACAATCACAAAAAAAAAAATCAAAATATTTCACATTGTTTAGAAAAAATATATTAAGCAAACAAAACACAAAAAGTGTATTTACAAGGATGGATATCTTGGAGCTGTTTC
>VXAA01007090.1:246634-272116 GCA_013399115.1 Anseranas semipalmata | reverse complement strand
TTTGTACATCTCTCTGTCACAATTTGCCCTTGCTTACCCTTGTAAATCAGGCTATGAATTGAATACAGTGCATATGTTTGTCCAGCTGCTTTTGTCCTGTTTTTGATGAGGTTTATCTCAATTGATTTTTAGTACTAAAGGAACTCATGATTATTGGTTCTGTTGAATAACCTGCGACCTTTTTAATCTCAGCATGAATAATCAGCAGAAAAAAATCAGTAATGTAGCAAGAGTTTAATTAACTCCATCCAGTATGACAGTGAACACACTTGTTCTTCCCCTTTGCCTTTCTCTTTACCTGACAGAACTTTTAGTGTCTCGTTATTTATTTGTAGGATAGACCTTAAAAAAGAAAAGAAGTTTGCGTCAGTCAAACCCGATTCATAGGATCTCATTAGAAGTAGTGGTAAAAGCCCACTGACTACAGTGGGAGTAGGATGCACTTTTGAAAATACTGTGGTTAAGCATGTCAAGCAGAAATATCTCCTACTATGTCTTGTTACCATACTTGCTGCAACAGGCTTCAGGTCTGGCTTGAGCTTGTAATCAGACTATCTGAAGGTAACTAATACTATATATTAGTACAGCCTGTGACATGCGGGCAAGCTTTAAAAAATAAACAGAATAGACGACCAATGACTGTCACTGTGTCAAAGTTCAGACATCTATGCTGTAAACACGGAAGACTTTATCTTCAAAATAAAGGTACAATAATAAGTAGGAGGCTCATGATTTGCTAAAGAACAGAGATATTATTGTCCCTATGTGACTTGTTTATTTTACATTAACATCATCTGAAAGCCATGGTGTCTTATTATGGAGTACGCTGTTCCAAATGAATTAATGGGAGGACTCAAGGAGTTTCAGTGAAGGCGGTCCATCATGTAGCAATATATTTTAATGTCATCTGCTTGTTCTGGCACTAGTGGTGTCACTCTGTGATTCAGTCTAATGGGATGATCCTTCTCCAGCAGTTTGTTGATTTTAGTAGGTATGTCCCTGAAATCCAAGAAAAGAATAATGTAGTCAGTTGTGTGACCACTGTAATCAGTAGTGGTGAGGAAATTCATTTTTAGTTAAAGATTCTTTTTTAACTGAATTATTCTGTTGTTGCTTTATCCTCTTTCAACAAAAAGAAAGCCAAGTGATGTTCTTAAAAAATTGAAACCATCCTGTTAATTTTGTCTCCTTTTTTTTCTGCTCAGCAAAATGTTGAACAATTTTGTGGGAAAAAATTGACCTACCCTACCAGTGGAGAGCTTTCCTTTAAACAGAACAAAAAAATCAAAGATTGTATAGAAAAAAAAAACAGCATTTTCTTCCCAATTGTTCACATGAAAAACCCTCCAGTCTACACAACTCTCAATATCTGGTATTTTTATTGAGTATTAAATTCATATATATATATTTGCAATGATGAATATTCTATAAATGTAGTAACTACATTTTTTTTCCATAGGCTGCCTTAGAGGCATTTAGTACATCAAATAAATAAATAAATAAAATTTTGCTATAGCAGATAGCAACTTTTTCCCGATAGGATTTCATAAAATTTTTCTCTTGCAAGTTTATGGTTGATTATACAAGAGCTAAGATATTGATGGATTTAAAAATTCTTAAATTGTCATCAATCACCAGCCATTGATTGCACGAAAGTTATATCTTTAAAATGTCTCCAACTTGTGTAGAGATATGATGACTGATAATAGGTTTTACCACTGAGCAAATATATCCATAAATTTTTGTTGTCAATGATTGTGATTGTAACTGCTTGTACCGTCCAAAGTAAATGTGCATCTTTCCCCCCTCATAAACTTTTGTTTTTAAATAAATTATAGGAAAATTGAAAGAAAAACATTTTACATCTGCTGAAGGTCTATGAGGGTAATCTAGAGTCCTTGTAATAATTTGGAGTTTACAGCAGGTTTTTATTTAGACTATATGGCTCCACTACAGGCCCGAATGACCAATTTCTCTGGTGTCCAGGAAACAGTTAAGAACGAGACTGATCTGACTACAGTGAATCTTGCTCTTAATGTATCCAGCCCTGAGGTTGAAGCCTGCAGTACACTTTAACATTGTCGTTCTAGGGACTGCTTTTCCCCAAAATTCTAGGTGCAATTGTGAAACACTTGTTGTGTTAATACAGTCTGATGGAACTGCACACTGGATTAAATAAATCTCTTTCAACCATGCATTGGGCACTAAGCTATCAATGAGTACCACAGCTGTGTATGCTGTGCCATAGTACATTTGTATGGCTGTGTTGATGAAGTGCAAAGAAACAGTCTCTGACATTTTGTCTTTCCATGTCAAACAGCATGTCTCTAGCACCACATAGGTCTGCAGCAATCCTGTGGTGAGAAACAAGGTTCGTAGTGGCATCATACATAAATACCTATGTTATTCAGTGTGCTTTAGTTCTAAAATAATTTACCGCTTGCTTAGTTTGCTCGTAGCAGTGTGAGTATTTAGCTTCTAAAGAAAGATTTCTACTCTTGGGGGAAAATGTTATTGACTGCGAGGCAGACATTGCCAACATCTGAAAGATAGTTTGAGGGTGGATTATTTCCTCCAAGATCTGAACACGGTGGCAGCCAGAGACAGTTTCTAGTTTCCCCCTTTCCGCCGTCCATTACTCAAGAGAGTTATTCTAGTTTCCCTGTTCTTCCTTTCAAAATCAGTGGGCTTTGGCACAGCTATAGGGATCACTGCCAACTGTTTCATTATGTGACATTTTTCCTTCGTGTAGAAGATGAATGTTTACAGGGATTTATACATTGAAATCAGTTCACTCTTACAAAATATGTACTCTTTTTTGAGTAAGGTCATGTTAAGTCTAGATTTCCTTGTTCCCTCCCTTGTTTTGGCCTGTGTACATTTTAATGATCCAATACACGAAAATGTAATATGATAATGAAACATTGTGAACACTGAACTTTCCCAGTCTCTGAGCATTTCAGAGGCACATGCTAAATTCTTTGGTATTAATAACTTTTAATAGGGCTTGATACTACTTGCTGAATTTTAATTCCAGCTGTTACTTAGTACTTACCACAGTGCTGCATCAAATAACAGACACTCTAGCTCAAGACAATTTAAACAGCTTTAGTTTATAATTCAACACATTAGCAGAATATAATAGTATCTGGGCTAGAATTTCTTTTACAAAGGACAAGAGACTCAGTTTTCATCCATTATTAGATGCTGGGGTCCAGGACTAAATTTTGCAATAGTGATAAAGATTTATTTTTTTGGAATCTTATGTGAAATAGTGTTTTCCACAATTATTTCATGCATGATAACTCTGATTTTGAGTCCATTTAATTTTTCTGCTTTTTAAAAATCTTCTTCCCTTGCCAGCTTCCAGCATTTATCATTTTGTTCAATCTCTTCAACATTATCATTTCCTTTTGTCTTTCACTTTTCTCACAAATCGCTAGGAGTTTATAACATCGTAGGCATGAGACAATGGCCATGGCCATTCCTACTTTCCTTTAACGTGTTGCTGTTAGGGAATGTTTCAGACATCATCTGTGTTTTACTGAAAGGGTAGACTGCTTGTCCCACTGAATTCAGCTTTCCATGATTTGCTTTACCTTACTGTCATATTCTACTTTTTATTAAAGTTTTTTTTTTTATTAGTGTGTCTGTGTTTAACCCAGAAAAGCTTTTTTTCTTCTTACCCATAGTTATTTATTTTCCTTAATAATATCTTATGAAGAACCTTATAAAAAACTTTCAGAATATCACATATAAATCATATATACAGGGTCACCTTTATCTCGTGTCGTATTTCTGTTCCTTCCCACTAGCAAATCTTTATATCCTGCCTAAAACCTTTCAGCATCACTAATCTTGTCTAAATTTGTCATGGGTATAATGAAGGTGAACATTATTGGAACAGACATTAGCTCCATATGTGGTCATTATTAAACTTAATCTACTCTACAGAATTTATAATATATGTTCATAAATATCAAAAGCACATAAAATTATGCAGATCTTTATACGCTTTTCTTTTTAGAAAGATGCCAAAGCCTTTATATTTTCCAGTGGTTGATACCATTTTATAATTATCAATGCTTTAAAAAGAAAAAAAAAGATAGTATAAAATTGGTGAATCACTCAGATAAATGGAAGAGCAGTCAGATTTCGTTAACCTTTTTTCATAACATTGCAGTGATTTTTTTTGTGTGTATGTTCAAAACAAAGAAGGAAATTTTGTATGCTGATTTTTGAAAATGTTGCCAGTACATAATACCAAAGAGAAATAAGAAGAGCCAGGGATTAAATTTTGAAAAAGACAAAGACCTAAAAATGATAGAATAGAAAATGCTTGCTGAACATTTACATAGAATACATTTGCTTTCATCTTGGGTTTTTCCTTCCATATTTCTCTTTCCTAACACCTTTTTGAGTCAGTATGTGTGGCACGTACAAAGAATGTACTGTATACCTAATATATGTATACCTAATATGTATACCTAATATACTGTATAATACCTAATATACTGTATACCTAATATGACCAAGTGACGCGCTTAGTGGATGAGGGAAAGGCTGTGGATGTGGTCTACCTCGATTTCAGTAAGGCTTTTGACACCGTTTCCCACAGCATTCTCCTGAAGAAACTGGCTGCTCATGGCTTAGACTGGTGTACGCTTCGATGGGTGAGAAACTGGCTGGGTGGCCGGGCCCAAAGAGTCATGGTGAAGGAGTTAAATCCTGTTGGAGGCTGGTCACGAGTGGTGTTCCCCAGGGCTCAGTATTAGGGCCAGTTCTCTCCAATATCTTCATCAATGATCTGGATGAAGGGATCAAGTGCATCCTCAGCAAGTTTGCAGACAACACTAAGTTGGGTGCATGTGTTGATCTGCTTGAGGGTAGGAAGGCTCTGCAGGAAGATCTGGATAGGCTGGACTGGTGGGCCGAGGCCAACTNAACAGCATCCTGGCTTGTATCAGGAACAGTGTGGCCAGCAGGACTAGGGAAGTGATTGTCCCCTTGTACTCGGCTGTGGTGAGGCCACACCTCGAGTCCTGTGTTCAGTTTTGGGCCCCTCACTCCAGGAAGGACATTGAGGTGCTGGAGTGTGTCCAAAGAAGGGCAACGAAGCTGGTGAGGGGTCTGGAGAACAAGTCTTACGAGGAGCAGCTGAGGGAGCTGGGGTTGTTTAGCCTGGAGAAGAGGAGGCTCAGGGGTGACCCGATCGCTCTCTACAGGTACCTTAAAGGAGGCTCTAGAGAGATAGGGATTGGTCTCTTCTCCTACGTGTCAAGTGATAGGACGAGGGGGAATGGGCTGAAGTTGCGACAGGGGAGGTTTAGGTTAGATATTAGGAAAAATTTCTTTACTGAAAGGGTTGTTAGGCATTGGAACAGGCTGTGCAGGGAAGTGGTCGAGTCACCATCCCTGGATGTATTCAAAAGACCTTTAGATGTAGAGCTTAGCGACATGGTCTAGTGGAGGGATTGTTAGTGTTAGGTCTTAGGTTGGACTAGGTGATCTTGAAGGTCTCTTCCAACCTAAAAAGATTCTGTGATTCTGTAATATGTAATGTGTTAGCACTTCTCTTGGCAATTCTGTCATATAATTGCATAAGAAGAGGGAAAAGTTCAAAATGTATGCCTTCTTAGCAATAATCTTAGTTTCAGCTGTCAATATTCAGCTATCAATATGCAGCCCCGCTTGTGCAATTACAGTACCAGATTTGTCTGCCAAGCTGATAATTGTGCCACTGACATTTCTTTCCTTGTGTGTTATAGGAGCTTCGTTAATGATTGACCAAAAATAATTGAAGAAGGAGAACTTCAGCTGTGCAGATGAATCTCCTTTTGACCATATAATTATGATACTCAACTTTCCTCTGTTAAAGACATATTTAAACTGGTAGCTCCAATCCCTAGAATTCGATGGAAAAGTGTCCTGTCATTATATTGAATTCTTCTGGATGTCGGTGTTTTGTTTTTGTTTTGTTTTGTTTTTCCTCCTTATTTTCACTCCGGGCTTACCCATTAAATCACCACAAAATAAATGAGTAGTCAGGGAAAGTTCCTTTGAAACAGGCAATTCCAGGTTAAATTTCTGTTCTTAGTTTAGCCTGATGATTCAGACCTGATCTCCCATCTGGAATACCACTTTTAACTCTAGGGAGAGATCTCCAAAATTTTCCATTGTGGACACAGGACATGTTTGTTGAGGAAAATGTGGTCAAAGCCATTTTTTAATTTCTAAAGCTCTGAACTCAACAAACTCAACTTCAGATCTCTCCTTCCTATGTTTTTTTCATTTAATGTTTCTTAATGTATCTGCTGCATGAAAGACTTTAACACATCCATGGTCTCCTTATCAGAGCTCTCACTAATCACCAGCCAAGAACACTAGCAACCAAGAAGCTCATGAATGTAGAAAGGACCAGGAATTGTGCTGTAATATTGTAGCAATAATACTACTCATACTGTAAGATATAAGCAGTCCAGATCTAGATGCAGAGACAATACAGACTGTATAAAAAAATTGTATTTGCCCTAATTTTCATCTTGCAGTCTGGAAAACACACAGAGACCAGTACAGTCCTACTGATGCATTTTCTTGGAATATACTTTTTCATTTTAATTTTCTTTTTCAGTAGCTAGACTAACTCGTGAAGTCATGCCACTTATCTAAAAGGCTACATTTTAAAATAGATTAGTGCTATAGAAGTTCTGTTTGAAAAGGTTAACATTAAAAACAATTATGGTGAGAGACCTGGGATTAAGCTATTGAACTTTTTACCCTTTAGAATAGTTTGTCTTGCAAGGCCAAGCTGCCTTTGACTAGAGTGCATTGCATCAAAAGATAATTCATGGTTATTCTCTATTTTGTGAGACAGCCAGTGCTATCAACTGAATTCCTCCTACAAAAAGAATTCACATCATGAGTGGGTCTAATGAGTTTGAATGGCTCAGTCTCAGAACTGCAGATGTTTTGATGGATAGTCTGGTGATGACTGAATTGGTCTGCATCTCAGGTATAAAGGTTTAAACATGTTTTATGTCATGTGGAAACTTGGGAAGGTACTAGAGGTACATCATTCAGGTTAGTGTTTAAGAATATGACTAACTGCAGCCAATAGATATTTTGATTTGCCTTTAAACTGTCAAAGCTAGGGCCTCGGTTACTCTGTACACTATTTTTCATCTGTTAGGCTCTATGTATGTATGCCAGTCTTTTCCTCCAAACTCAACATATATGAAATTTGGAACTGATCTTCTAGAGACATAAATTGTTTCACTGCCAAAATCTAGCCATTTTTTTTAAACATCTGTGTCCTAAGAACAATGTAAAGTATGACTATAGCTATCACAGAAGAAGTTTTTGTATTTTATGTTTGTTTTCTTGTATTTTGTTTTCTTCTATTTTGTGTGGGCTAAGTCTCTAAATGGAAACTCTATTCTATAAAGAATGACCCTAAGATCTTTTGAAAATCTGGCAACACTTTTCCTGTGCATTTAGTATCCTAAGTACCTGTAAAATATGATTCCCCTTGTACTGTTAAGGGCAGATAATAAAGACTATTCTTCCAATACTATAGTCAGTAATATTTTTTCTGATGGGTATCCTGGATGGGCTTTACAGGTTTTGCATATATAAAACTATGATCTTAGCTGTAAGGCATCATTATTTTAAAATCTGATGTGTGCATCAGCACTCAGAATTCAAATGCGTTTAGATATTAGACTAATATGATGTGTCTTTAAGATTAAATTTTCATCTATTACCTATCCCTTACCCGTCCCTCATGGACATTTTGGTTAAACATGTTTTTTTCTGTGCCAATAAGGCGATTTGTTTGAATGGTATGCACTGATTACTCCACATGAATTTTAGGGACTATGAAATTTGAGGAAATTTGCTTTTATATGTAAATTGAAAAGATTGCAGTAGTACTAGCCTCCTACAAGAGGAAATCCCATTGAACAACAGAACAGTTTTTCTTGTGGGAGGTATTTTGCAGGCATAGACTCTGGAAAGTATGAGCTATAATGATTTACTTCCCTTATTTACTTTGGTAATAGAACAGTTTATAGTAGATTTATATATGCTTATACAAACAAAACATACCGTATTAATGCAATTTCTGTTCAGTTATTTTCAACTTTATTATTTTTGCTATGAAATTTCATATTGTTGGTATATTTAATAAACTTATTTCACATATAAGTATATATATAAAAATAAAAGATTTTCCTATTTTCAGTAAATGTTTACATCAGAAATTTGCCCCGGTTTGTTTGTCGAGTCACACAAGAATTCCACAGTCCTGTACCTTAGTTTTTCTGTAGAGAAGAAATCAGTGATACAGCTTCTGGGTATATGATAAATTAATCCCTCCTCCCCCTTCCTTGTAGCTCAACATAATTTCAAATTTGTTTTGTTAACTCAGTTCTTTTGCTGATATCTGGACAGCTCCACAGGAGAATGTTTTTATGCCTTCTTCCCAAAGGGTCATGGGACGGCATTGTTGGTTTAGGAGCACTGCTGAGTCTGAGCTGGTCCTGAATATTTTCATAAAAATATTCTTAAATTAATAATGCCTACTACAACAAGGAGCTCTGGGAACACAGTGTAAAGATAACCAAGTGGCTCTGCAGGATGCAGCCTTGCTATGTGAAAGACAATTTGAGCTGGAAATAAGAAACACCACTGAATCTGCATGGAACAAATCAAGGATGCATAAGTACAGAAAACCTGGAAAGTTTTGCAGCTAAGGAAAGTGATGTGGACACTGGAGCAGGTGTAGCAAAGTCAGCTTGATTTCTATTGACATGGAACTTTAGTTTCTAAACTGTGTGAAAGGAGGCTGTCTGGTTTCCAGGTCAAATCTAGCCTTGTATACTAGTTATTTGCTTCTTTCTATTAAAAATCCATGCTGGATCCAAACTGCCTCTGCATGGAGCCAGTCTTGGTGCATCATTGCTTCTGGCACAGTTAGTCCGTAGTCCAGGAAAAAATACTTGAAAATAATTGAGAGCAGTAACTGAAGGCTGAGTTACAATTGACTAAGAACTTTGTCCCCACCATGATCTAACCATGGAATTAACATGGTATGCAACAGTTTTCTGTTATTTCCTATTGTAGCATAGTCAAAGATTAAGATTTATGTGTCTCCCTAGCTACTTTTGAACAATGTTCTTTTCTTCCAAAATATTATGGATTATAAAAAAACAAATATTTGTGACTGAATTCACATTCTAAAACTTAATTTTGTAGGGAAAATTATGAGAAGTGGTGGAGAGGAGTAGAAAAGGAAAATACTAATCACATGGCAATGCAGTACACGCTTTAAGTTGCTATATTGCATCTCTGTTGGCTAAAAATAGAACAAGCCTTTCTGTGTACTTCACCAATATGTGTATAAGTTATTCATAAATAAAGAGGACAAATCTCTCAAAGTATACTAGACTAACATGGGACATAATTCTAAGTTTGCAAAATAGAACTAGTTCTCTAAACCACATAGATGTATATGGTTTATATACAAATCTGCAATATAGTTCAAGAAACTTTCTCATGCCTAGTGATTTTACAGCTGAATAAATGATCACACTATCTTCATTTCTAAATAGCTTCTGAAAGGTTATGTCCATTTATGCTAGTAAAATACAGTGAGATAAACTCTGTAGGGAGAATTCCAGATCTTCTGAGCTATGTAAAATCTTGTACGTTGTCTGGAATGGACCATCTTTTCTCTTTATAAAATTTATTGTATTTTTATCTGCCATCAAATGCTTACTGCCCTGCAAAGATTTAGTGTGTACCTCCTGGAGCAAGACTCTTTGAATGTATTCTGTATCTCCTGTTGCCTTGCCTCTGAAACAAAAAAAAGTGCACATCTTGAAAAGTGCACATCAGTTTACCTTAGGCTAGTGCTGAAGGGTACAATTCAAAGACTAAAAAAAGTCACAGCTAGGGAAAAATAAGATCACAGCTATAGATTTTCCGAGATCTTTGGAAGTGATGATACTCTTCTGATGGCTGGCAGACTTATTCTCCAAAGGCAAGTTAGACACCAATGAGATTGCTTGAATTTATTGATTTCATATTTCTTAAAAGTGCCCTGTACTCTTTATTACTGACATAAACCATGGAGTTCTATCCATTACTCAAAGTTTTGTCATGAAGAAAGTTGTCAAAGGATGTATATGTTTATGTACTTTTACATACACACTTACATATCAACACTCTATCCAGAGGGAAAGTGCTTACTGTTTCCATGCAGGTTTTCAAAGTCAAATGTCAATTGATATGAATATGATTTCTGCTGCCTTTTAATTAAATGGTCACAGACATCTCATTGGGTAGTGCACAGTGCTTGGCAGGGTTTTTGGCTCCAACATTGGCTCCAACAACAATTTAGTTGCCACAGAACCATTGCCTGACTTGAGTCAAACCTCTGTGACATCAGCAGGCAGGAAAGCTGGAAAAAAACAAGTAGGCTGGTTTTGGACCACTATATTTGGTCTATTGATATTGTAACTGGGCTAATGATAGCTGTTTGCTAGATTTTGATCAAATTAAGATTTTAGTTAGGCTAACAATAAATTCATGGGTTTAGGTATGAAATATATTCCCTCTTACCCATAACAATATTTTTGAAGGTAGCTGAAGGAACTGCATTGACTGGCTGTTAGTAATTAAGTATCAAATGGCTTTAAAATTAACAGTTATCTTAACTATGTCTTAGTAAAGCTTTATCTTTGCCCAGTCTATCTCTTAAGGCAATCTCTTAAGGCTTTGTGCAGCAAAGAATTGAGCACAGATAAATGCTTGAGTACCTGGCCAGCTTTCTGAGCAGGTTTTATGAATTTTACCAAGTTCAAAAATGTACCCAGTCTGTGTGCTTAAGACAGTCCACAGTGTGATCTGATGTGTGGTAAGTGGGGATGGCTGGAAGAGTTGCTTTCAAAGTGCAACTCCAATTGGAACCACAGACACACCTTCTTGTGAGGAGAAGGTGAAGTGATGTTTGGAAGGATAATATTGAGTATGCTACAATTAAAATGAATCTTATGTGGGGGAATACTAGATGATGCATTTGTATTTTCTGTCTTTGATTAGTTTACATTTTTATCCTTATAAAACCCACCTAGAAACCAGATAAACACTTCACACTGCATATCATATACTGCAATAAATAATAAGTGGATAACATGATTTTGCTGACATTGTACAATAAATAATAAGTTTGTGTTCATAGTTATTCAAAACATATTTAAGGTGTTTTGTTTGTTTGTTTTTAACAAGCTTGTGTTTATTTTGAGTTTGGAAAGTTTATCCTGTTTGGAATTGTAATCAAAATTAGCACGTGTAAAAATCTGGCAGCAAGAGCTTTTTTTTTTTTTTTTCAAAAATGAACATTAATTACAACTACCTACATAAGGCACAACTTAAATCTTCAGCTCCTACAGGAGTAAGGCAATCACAAAGGACTAATCTTCCTGAAATGCATCTTTTCCTTTGGCATGCATCCCACCTGGCTCCAGTGAAACCAAATCACATATAAACAATTTATTTTTAAAAAATGGACGTGACATTCTTTCTTATTTTTTTTTTCTGTGACAAACTGATATTTGTTTATTTTTTTGCTTAAATCATAGGCTGTAGACTACAAGAAGTTACAGTCCAGATTAAGGTAAATCAACACGGGAGTTTAGTTTATGGAATTTGTATACATTCAGAGCTTCACAAATCTTGCCTTCATAAATCAAATTGTTGTCCAGCTGTGAAATCAAGATAGTTTGCATGCATAACTGTAGACTACATTAATAAAACATGATTTGGGCATTTATTAGAGTGAGTCAACAATTTTGTATTCGTTATGAATCTTGATTCACCAGCTATAAAGTAATTGTTAGTTGTTAATGAATACATGCTTTTTTGTCATTGCTTTAGCGGTTCATGTATTAACATTTCTCAATGTAATAAGAAATTAACTGTTGCAACAAACTTCAACTGAGTAACTCACCAATTGTACATAAAGCTAATGCAAATTCTCCAAATATATATATTTTTTCAATCAATGGATCTTGTTTTTCATACTTCAGATCAGAGAGTCTTTCTTAAGTATTGTTGTATTAACAATATTGGTGTATGTGCTAAGTAATCTGAGTAAAGTTTAGAGATAAAATTTGAGGCATCAATTGCTTCTATCTTTTATCTTGATGTGAAGAGAGAAAAGAGCTTGCTTTGAGCTTGTCCTGTCCTTAATTCCTATTTATCTCTAGAAACCCTTTCTCAGCTGCTGTAGGGATTTAATTCAGAGTTCTGGTTCCTCCTGTGGGAATGAGAAGTTTGGGGTTTGCCAGAAGGCACTGGTGGGTTTGCGTACTCTGTCTTTCATAGTCCACTGTGCACTCATTCAGCCCAAATTGCAATCCAGCCAGACATGAATGAGTTTCCAGCCCAAAAGCATAGGCAGAGGGCTAGGCTTCAGCTAATGCACACTGCCTCTCTGGAAGACTGAATGGCTCAAGCCAAGCTCTGTGCTAGCCACATCTGCAGAACTTCTGTTTTGGAGATAGCGTCTGGCTAGCTGAGAGTACAGAGTCAATATATATCTGCCTGAAAAAGATACTGTGGATTTACCCTTTCTCCCTATTTGGATCTAGTACTAGATTTCCCTAAGTTCTGAGCAAAATTTCTGGTAAACCAGGGAGACACTGGATTACATATGTCTGCTTGTTTGTATGTATTGTTCTATGTTGTCCTCTCATAAGAACTCTGAATGTAGAGGCTATCACAACAGCTTTCCAAAATTCTTTCTCTGTGTGAGAAAGAGAAAATTCCGTTAATGGCTGGTCTAGGTCCTCTGGTTAGCTGGGGTCCTTTGGTTAGTTTGTAGAGTTTATATTCTCAAAAATTCAGTGCCAGAAATAATTTTTTTTGAGATGCTCTGTATTTCTTAGTGCCTTTAGAACCTAAGATAATTAACTAAGTTCAACACCATGCTGACACAGCTCTGTTTGCCTTCCAGAAGATATCTCACCTGGCTGAACTGTAGAAAGGGAGGGCTATGCACTTAGCACATTATCTGGGAAGAACTTCACTACCCTACTCATTTATAGAAGAAGAAAACAAGATTTTTGTAGCTTTTTCAGGCTCAAGTGCAACCTGTTAGTTCATTGCTTAGCAATTATTTATACCTTAAATATGTGTCTTCATGAACCATCAGCAGTCAATAGAAAATCTTACATATTGGTAATAATTATGCTGGTTGATAATGTATTTGTTTAACACTGGACTTTGATCAAGTTCCAAAGTCACATTAAAAATAAATGCAATTTTATTAGTATGTCTAGGCACAGTGTTTTCTTTGTTTCCTTTCCTTATTTAAAGCTAACTCATGCCTCACCCTTACCCCAGTGTGCAAAGGTGTCGAAACAATTCTCCCATGCATACTTGTTCAGACAGTCTTAGAGCAAAATATAATTACTGCTTGTAGCATGCGGGAAAGCAGCTCAAGGTAGAGTTAGGAAGAAGCAAATGGAACATAATGAGTCCAAATGACTCAACAGCTCCAGGTCTGAGAGCTAGAGAGCACTATCAGTTTTTTTTTGTTTTTTTTTTGGTTTTTTTTTGGTTTTTTTTTTTGTTTGTTTGTTTTGTTTTGTTTTGTTTTGTTTTATATACTTATTCTTATAGTTTACTAACTGGTGAGTTAAAATGGGCACTTCTTTGGACATGGCATAATAATGTTTTCACCTCAGTTGTTGAGTATATGGTAAAAATATTAATAGCACCTTTTATTTTTTGCTTTTCTATTTTTTTCCTCCTGAGTGGGGAAAAAATGGATGAGATTTTGAAAAGAAAAAACATATGCAATAGGGAGATGAATTGCATTACTTTTTTAGTTGTATTGTTAGATACTAGAAGGTAGAGGTATTGATATGCTCTTTTGGAAACTCAGACTGAAAAATGATAGAAAAGGAAATTGAAAATAGAAGAAAACTTGCTGGAAGACGAAAATGGAGAAACCTAAAGAAATTCTGTGAATATTTAAATGAGAAGCCTTTTCAAACCACATCTTCAAAAATCAGCTGCATGAAAGAACCTGTGAATTAAAAGAACCCTTAAGAAATCCATCTTCATACCTTCCTTTCTGATGTTGCTTGCACTGAGATAGAGGAAGCCAGTGCTGAATAAACATTAGAATACACTCCCTCCTCACTTTTTCAAAGTTAATAACTTAAATTAAAACTCAATCTGTACAGGTTCCTAATTAAGTTACTCATTGAATGTACTACTTCTAAATATTAATATTGAGTTATAATAAATCAGCTTTGAGAAATCTTGAACATTACTATATCAAGATTTTCTGAATATACTTTGTTTGATAAAGTTTATACTTCACCTCTTTAAAACAAATAATTCCAAACTAAATATTCTTTTGTTCCTTATCTGATATCTTTACGCATGGATAAATAATACTTAGCATAATGCTTATGTTACAGGCTTTACTCGGGAATAGTTCCATTCCCTCGATAATTTTTTTTTTCTTTTTTGAGTAAATGTTTGTAGACTGTTGATATATATTTATATATTTCTATGATAATATTTTATCTCTGTATTTCATGAGGACATTGAAAGGCTGCATAAAATTGTTACAAAATGAGCATGGTTTAGTAATGCTTTCTATTTCAGGCAAAGAAGAATATATATTTAGGATTTGTGGTATCTGCAACTATCCGGGTATTCCTGCTCAGGACACCAGGAAATCTACATATATAGACCTGAACTAGCCTGAGACCCCCCACCAGCCAACAGCTATTATACCCAATAGCATTCCCCCAGAAAAGCCTGGTTTACAGCTAGCAGATACTGGATTATCTCTACAGGTTCTGCCTCTAGACCCAGCAGGATGAAATTTGGTACGCACTGTGCTATTAGACACAGGAGGCTAGAGAGCTGGAAGACTGAACTTCTAGACAAACTAGGATGCTAATTTTTAATGCTTTTCCAGTTGCAAGTAGAAGAAAACTGTTTGCACAACTGTGCTGCTATTCACTGGATATAAGAGTTGAAATGGGTCTTGCGATTGCTCTTGATTGCTGTTCTGCTGATGTACAACCAATGCCATTTATCTTTGTACTCCAGAACAAGGAAACAGTTGTGTTATTCTGATGAACAGACATGCTAGTGCAGTTCATTCTCTCTAGTTCAAGCTCCATCAAGCCAGCTAGTTGATGTCAGTGCACCGGAGACCACAGGTCAGACAAGTCTAGTTGTTAGGCTGCAAGTTGTTAGGCAGCCCAGCCCCTGAGCAGGTCAGCGGATGTCATCCCTGAAGTTTGGTGTGATGTTCAGACTTGATGAGGGTACATTTTGTCTCCTCTTACGGGTCACCTGTAAAGATTTTAAACAGAACAGGTACTAAGACAGAGCCCTGGAGAACTGATTTGCAAGTATAGTACAAAACAGTAACTACTACCTGAAGCCTAACAATCCCATCAGATTTTTACCCTCCTGGTATTCCACCCATCCACACAACTCAAATGCGATACAATCTGTTGTATCCTTACTCATTTTTCTTGCACATTTTGAAGACAGGTGGAAGATTTCCTTTTCTTCTGTTATTGGGGACCTCTCCTGATCTCCACAACCTCTGAAAGGTGATAGGAAGCAGTGTCACAATGACATCAGCTGTCTCAACACTTGGGTATCCACCCTACCTGGTCCCACAGGATTGTATTGGTTGAGAATACCACCCTTACTTCAAAGAAAACAAACAAACAAAAGAAGTAAATTTGAATTTATGGTTCTAATATATATTTATGAAGATATACAGCATTCAAGCTAAATTTTAATTCAAAGCATTGTATCTTGGTGTGTTACTGCATTCCACTGGGGCTCTCAGAGCAGTGAGTTTTCTCAGATACCATAAGAAATGCAATAACTAGACATAATGAGACTTGATAAGGTTAGAATTTTCACCTTATTTCTAAGTTTCTTGGCTTTAACCAGCGTACAAGATATCATTTGTATCTTTCAATAAATCCTTTTTCATTTCATATGTGTGAATGTACACTCAGTACCAGTTGTCTTTAAAATAAATCAAACATCTAGCTAAATCCACACTGCATCAGAATTGTATTTTAATAATATCCCCAAGGGAAATGAAATAAAAGTTGTCTGAAGTGTATACTTTAAAGAGAATTTGTATATTATTGTTCTTCTGTATTGCATAGATAGTGAGGGCAGCAGGGGGAAGTGAAAGCATTTCCTTTTTATAGTCTATTTAAAAAGGAAAAAAAAATGTTCTTTTTATGTGAGGAGAGAAATGTAGTATTATAATCATTCCACAATAAGTTTCAGAATGGTGAATTTTGTTTGCCTAGTATAGTTTTGCTAATTGATAGAATGAAGCTTTCATAAATAGAATCAGGATCTGAATTATTGCAGTTGTATCAGTGTTGTGTTTGCTAATGACAACTCACTTGTAACAATGCCACTGAGCAAAGGGAATGATTCAGATGTTCATACCATGAATGAAGTCTCTGTTCATATTCAGCATGACTAAATCTACAGTTCCATTATATTCAAACCAGACCATGAGGATAGTTTAGTTACTGAATATCAACAATAAGTTATGCAAAAGCTTTTCTCCTCAACTCTCTGCAGTCTCTAATTTTTAATCTACACAAATATCAGGGAGCCAAATCAACACATGCCCAATAAACAAATGCAGCAAAATTGTTTGTTCTGCACCTCATTATCTATTATCCTTAATGCTGTTTATACATTATGCATTATCCATACATTTATACTGTTTATACATGTTTATACATTTCTGAAAGTGGTAGTTTCAGAAAGGAACTACATAGACAACATGTAGGGATAGAGGAACCTTCACATTATTATGAAACTGGGGCTTTTTGTTACAGATTCCCGATAGTTACCAGTTTCTTATTCTACATCCCAGGGTCCTGGGGAGCTAGTGGTTACTTTAAGGTAGACCTGTGAATAGTAACAAAGAAAACCATGTCTGTTGTATTTCCTGTGATTTGTCTGGAGGCTGGGCACCCCTGAGCTGAATTTGTCTGGACTGGGAACATGAGGCTCCTGAGAAGCTTGAAGCACAGGGTAGATTACCTTGTCTGATTTACTTTGCTCATTTGTCATCTGCCTATTGCTAGCCCAGCTACAACTATTATACAGAAATGCTGCTTCCAGTACCCAGACTAGTAATTTAAGCTAGTTGAACTACTTCTGTGCTGTCTTGCAGTCAAATCTATCGTGGATTTTTGCAAGTGCAAACTTAAATTTGTTTTCATGACAGAAAGAAGAAGATATGAACATGGATTTTTTTTTTTTTTTAACTTTTTTAAATGGGACAAGAGGCAATGGGCACAAAGTGAAACACAGGACACACCGCTCTGTCACTCCCCCCCCTCAGAAGGGGGAGAAAATACAATGAAAAAAGAAAAGCTCCTGAGTTGAGATAAGCAGCAGTTTAATTAAAGGAAAAGAAAAAAAGCAAAGGCCATGCAGAAGCAAGGGGAGAAAACAATTATTGTCTACTTCCCATCAGCAAGCGATGTTCAGCCACATCTTGGGAAGCAGGGCCTCAATATGTGTAGTGGTTGCTCAGGAAGACAAACGCTTTCGTAATGAAAGTCCCCTCTCCTTCTCCATCCCCAGCTGTTATTGCTGAGTTTGATATCACACAGTATGGAATATCCCTTTGGCCAGTTTAGGTCAGCTGTCCTGGTGATGTCCCCTCCTAAACTCTTGCCCACCATTGACCTACGGCCTTTGTTGGGGGGGGAGGGTGTGGGGAGGTGGAGAGACAATCTTAATGCTGTGCCAGCACTGCTCAGCCAAAACATTGGTGTGATAGCTGTTCTAGCTACAAGTGCAAAGCACAGCACTACAGGGGCTGCTGTGGGGAAAGTTAACTCTATGCCAGCCAGACCCAGTACAGCACTGGAACAGGCTGCCCAGAGAGGCTGTGGAGGCTCTCTCCTTGGAGATCTTCAAAAGCCATCTAGACATGGTCCTGGGCAACCTGCTCTAGCTGGCCCTGCTCGAGCAGGGGGTTGGACCAGATGACACCCAGAGGTCCCTTCCAATCTTAGCCATTCTGCGATGCTGTGTGATTTTGTGTTGTAAGTTATCTGTGCATTTTGTGACACCGTGACAAATAACACCACGTGCAATACAGCCTACACGTATTGAACAACAAGAACATTCAACAGAAGACAGCTAATGTGTTCCTTTTGCAGGGAAAAATATGCCACGAGAAAGTGACATTAGGATGGAAATATTAAATATTCAAAGCTAGGTGGAAGTGAATAATCAGTTCAGAGCAGTTGTAATGGCTTTATTTAAGAGACGATGGATAATTCAGTATCATTATTGTTGTCAAGTGAAGCCTGCGTGATTTGTTGGCAATTGACAGCTGAATGGCTACAGTGTCCAAGAAATCAGGCATATCACTGTGCTTGTGTCAGTGCAGGGCATGTAGCTCTCTCAACAAGCCTTCAGGCATTCAGTGAGTTAGGCGAGTGGTTTCCTGTATGTCGGCTGAACAAAGTAGATGAACTCAAAGGTGGACTGTTAATGAACAGTGGAGATGGCATAAGTTTTGTTACTTACAATACAATTAAGCTATGTTAGAATGGCTTTGAAATCTTTCACATGTCACTGAAGGACTTTCAAATTCCAGAAAAAAGTCATCTAGCTTTGGAAATACTATTATGGAGGAAAGTTTTTTTTGTTGTTGTTTGTTTGTTTTTTTTTGTTTGTTTGTTTTTTTCTGAAGGTGAATCTTTTCATTCTTCTCTTTTTGATAGAAATGTTTGAGATCATATTAGAAATCATATTAGGAAAACTGCCTCAAATGTCTAGGAGAAACCGTTCTGTAAAAATACAGAAATCTATTTCTGGAAACCTGAGGAGAACCTTATATCATTCTCAATACCAAACACTTCTGCAAAGATATTACAGGAGTTAATCAGGGGTATAAGTTAGATAAAGTATTTATTTATTAGTGGAATGTATTTTTCATGTAAAATATTCTTTAATAATGAGATTTCTGTATTGTCCATCAGATATCTTTAAAAGTAGAAAAATAAGGTTGGCCAAATCTCACAAATCTCATATCTTTAAAAACAGACTTGACTCTAAATCAAGTTATTACCTAGCCCAGGCTGATATTACAGGTAATTATACCAGTAGTTATCAACTTTTGCTGCTTTTGATATTAATGCAATTTTCAGAAGTGCATCAACTGCACATTAGTAAAGAGTTGCTATTAAATCAAAACTTAATTGTGTGTTTGTTCTCTCCAATTGTCTTCAAAGTCAGAGTATACCATAGTTGGATGTCTTCAAATTACATCAAGGATATCAGCAAAGTCCCTAGTCACTAGCAGTTGCCTATCTCTCAGAATAATAAGACAAAGCCATTTTCTGTGAATAGCCAATTTTGTACTTTTATTCCTAGGCAAAAGCTAATTTGGTTACAGCTGATAAAAATATATTATTGCTACCACATTGTGCAGAATGAGATATTGATGAATATGCCAAGGAGAGACAAGGCACAATCATGCCATTGTATACATTTTTGTACTAAAAGAATGTTCTTGGCACTGCAGCAGTCATAAGTTGGTAAACGTGAAACTCTTTGATGCATTTGGCATTGGAAAGATTTTCCTATTCATTAATGTAAATGGTGTACGAGCTTCATTAATAAAGAAAAAGCTGACCTAGTGACATTTTTCCATGGACTAAAGAGGTTTTGTTTTTCACAAAAAAGAAAAAAAAAATGGCAGTTGGAATAGACAATCTTTGAAGGTCCCTTCCAACTGAACTGTTCTCTTCTATTCAAAATTGAGACAATGACTTTCTTGTTCGTTACTGACTCTAATGGATGATCCACTTATTACTTCTAATGAAGGACTATCAAAATGTATCTTTTTCATGATGCTGATTGACATCAGCTCTGTTAATGCTGACATGGAAAGGGAATGGCTGAAAATACTCTAAACAGCAATGTCTCAGTGATGTAACATATTGAACAGCCCTACAAGGTGACTGCTGACAGTATTGATAGGAAAAAATAGCCCACATGGATGTTCTATCCCAAGTAGCTATGACTCAGATTATTTGTCAAAGACAGTGAAAATAAAGTCTATGAAAGAATAGTTTACAATTGATGCTGTGTAGATGTCCCATAATAATGTTACTTTGAACTTGATTTACAAATCATATGTGTTCCTGCGATTTTTGAAATGCATGTAGGACTGGGGGTAATACTGGTGTATATTACAATTTTCAAAGAAAAGGATCAGATCCATTGAATAAAATAAATAAAAGGTTCACATTGGTGATAATATTTTATAATAAATAAAGATTTTATTCATTGCTTGTTCATGTAACATATGGGAAACTTGTTTTAAATGCTGAAATGTGATCAAGAAAGCCAATTTCTACAGAAAGGAAATAAATAAATAAATAAATAAATAAAAGCATTATAGGATCATATCTTTATGATACAATAGTGATGACACCAAATTGCATTATTTCAAGGGTCTCCAAAGGTGAAAGGACAAGCAAGCCACTTGCCTATTGCTGCAGCAAGTTAGGTGCTTTTAACAACAATCTAATAATCTTGTCACGTCAGCTTCATGGATTAAGTGGAGCTGTGATAATTTATAACAGCTGAGGATTTATCCTGGCATGTTGCTACAGCAATGATAAGACGTATGGGAGAGGTAGTTTTAGGATGATATTACTACTTGCTTTCGTAGAGTGGAAAGGATCTAGCAATATTATAGTAACTTGTTTCTCACTCCAAATGACCTTATTACAGTTATCAACACAAATATCCTGTGCAATGGAGTAGATTCAAATGCACTGCATTAAGCAGCTTGCCAGTTTTATTATTATTATTCCAAAGTCAGATTATTGTACTCTTGAAACTGTGCTGTGTATGGTTTCTCTTTTTCTTAATTAAATCAAAGGTATTGCCTGTCAAATAACACAAGGCACCTAGAACAGGGTCAAATTTAATACAGAGTAGTGATCCTATACTGGACCAAACATGTCTGGTAGGGTCATGCATTATTTCTTAAATACTTACTGTGTTGCTGGCTGCACAATGAATACTCTTCATTATAAATCCAAATGAGAAAAATAAGGCAGTACAGTATGAAAAAACTCTAGAAGAAAAAACATTGTAAAGTACTCTGTAGACTTTCTGTTGCTCCTATCTCCATTGAACAACTGCAGCAGAATTGAAATATAGATGGGGTTTGGACTTTGCAAGTAACAAAGCATCCTATATATGATTTATTTTTCTCTACAGCTGGATCTAAAACATCATATAGGCAGTCAAAGACCTCTATTGGTTGTAACGTTTTTTGAAGCAAACCTTTGTCCTAACGAAAAATACATTTTTCTCAAATATGGTTGCTATAAACATGTAGCACTGATTAGTAGGATTGTGAATGTTCCATTCCTCCCCATCCCCCAGTAATGTATTTTCCTTTGGCTTCCTGGTCTTCATGAGCAGAGGAAAGGCATTATGTCAAAGAACATCTGAACATGTTGTCCATTTTCATAGTATTAACCTATTTCAATCTCTGAAGCAATGAGGAACATAATCAGATGCAGTAATTTCTCCTACCTAACATCAGGCACTTAACAAAAACACCATCAGATAATAGAGGCATTCAGTCAACTCTGTGAATGGGTGACACACCCCGTACAACTAATATGTCCAAATGTACTGCTTGCTTCCTTGTTTCTTTTATAGTTTAGGATTTGGGTCTTAAAGCTGAAAGTGCATAGGAAGCCCAGTGCTTGTACAGCCACCAGCCTGTTTGGTTTCTTCCACAACATTGCTTACAGTACTTGGAACTAACATTACTTTAAAGAACACTAAGAAAAAGTAGATAATAACCTGTAAAAGAAGGTTGAGTACAGTAGGTCCAGGCTGACAATACCCTCATTCTAGTATGTACGTATCTTCACCGAGTAATTAATATTTTTCTTTCTCTCCCCCACAGCTGCTATATCCCCTGTCCTGATTTCTCTCCATTGCATTTGCAAAGGTTAATTTATTTCCTGAGGGTGCCAAGGTGCAAGATACCTTTAGAATGATTCAAATGAGGAAACACATTGTTAGATCTAGTGGCACACCTAAAACAGCTCCTACCTTTTCCTTAAATGTTTATCTAATTTCATCTCTAAGGATCTTTCCACTTAAATGCAGTACAGCAGTATAAGGAAATTTAAATTAGCATTTTCAATTGTTCATATTCAAAGAACTAATTAAAATATTCCAAACATACAAAATATGTAATTCTTCTCGTCTCTTCATTACAGAGGTTAATTAAAATGATCAGAACCACCTCACTAAGAGAAAAAATGTGAAAAAAAAAATTAATTTTTCAAGTCAGACTGTGCTTTCCTTCCTATGTTCCTCTATAAGGTATACTCCTCCTTACATAATATCTATGTTATCCAGCAGCGATTTCCACCAAATGTGAATCATAGAATTATAGAATGCTTTGGGTTGGAAGGGACCTCAAAGATCATCTAGTTCCAATCCCCCTGCCACGTGCAGGGACACCTCCCACTAGACCAGGTTGCTCAAAGCCCCATTCAACCTGGCCTTCAACACTTTCAGGGATGGGGCATCCACAACTTCCCTGGGCAACCTGTTCCAGTGCCTCACCACCCTCTGAGTAAAGAATTTCTTCTGCATATCTAATCTAAATCTTCCCTCTTTTAATTTAAAAACATTTCTCCTTGTCCTATCACTATACAGCCTGATAAAGAGTCCCTCTCATGCTTTCTTGTATGCCCCCTACAAGAAATTCCAGTTCAGGCGGACTATGATATCTTATATCAATTATATTTCAATGTTGTAGATATATTTATTATCAAAAATGTCAAGGCAAGGCAAGGCAAGGCAAGGCAAGGCAAGGCAAGGCAAGGCAAGGCAAGGCAAGGCAAAAGAAAAGAAAAGAAAAGAAAAGAAAAGAAAAGAAAAGAAAAGAAAAGAAAAGAGAAAAGAAAAGATAAAGGATGTAGCATGTAAATTGTTAGTAAAGAAGTAATGCAATTAATTGAGTAGACATAGCTTTTACTTGTATCATCACATCTTCTGCAGTGATGTTACCTTGAAGTACATTTGCTAATGTAAAATTACTTGTTAGAAGAGCTAGGGTGTTTAATATCCATAGGGTATTGGACATGCGTATTGCAGGTTCACATTTAATCTGGTGGACTAAAGTCTGTATGTATTACTCTGGCACATGAAGCTTACTGATGTGGTTTCATACGTGTCTGCAGTAATTCAGATGCTAACAGTGAATTGTAGGATATACCTGAAAGAAAAGTGAAGTAATGCTGTATTCTACCACTGCAGCACCTTAGACTTTGCCATTGCTCAGGTGCACAGACTCTAGACCATTTACTGATAAAACAGTTCTGCAGCCAGGGGTCTATTTTCTCAAATACAGAAATGCTACTAATCCCCATTACAGCAGTTAAGAAACTGAGAGGTCCCACTAGAGAAGCAACAGAAAGAAGAACCATGGTAATGTTAAAGTGACGGCTAGCTGTGGGGTTAGTCCTGGCAGCAGAATATAATTACTTTTGCCAACTGAAGAGGATTAATCATTTTTTTTCAGTACTCAGGGCCATTTTAAAATGGTCTTTTGGTGCTTCAGGTGCTGCTTCTACCGACTAAACACAAACACAAGTAGCAATAAAGTCTACATCAAAAACCTCAGAAATTAATTAAAGGTAAGGCATGAGTTTTACTCACAAAATATACATGCAGTTAGCATTAACTTCAGATAGGAAACTTTCAGTACGTTATTATTTATAAATGTTGAAAAAGGTGAAGATGTTTTCCCTGTATTTTCAGATGTTAAATTAAAACATATACAATTAGATATATAATCAAATAAATATACCTTAATGCATAAGTAAATGAAACAGTCCTGTTCCATGCTGGTAAATGGAGAAAAACATATTATAAGGGGCTAAATAGGTCTATTTATCTATTTTCTATTTATCTCCTTGTAAGAAAATGATGTCACTTAAAATACTTAAAATCTTTCAAATACATTTGGAGGTCCAAAATTCACAAAGCAATATAATTCAGCCTGAGCTCTTCCCGCTGGTATAGTGAGATCCTAACCACCAGGCTAAAAAGTTATGAACATACTATATTCCTAAAAATCAGGTTGGAATGGTATACAGTGATATTACCAACGTACTTAATGCTGTGTAGTTCAACACTAAAACAGATAAATAAATGAAAGGAGAAGTCCATCATAAAACACACTAATGAAATAGAAAAGTAGGAATATTATTTTACTTCTGACTAGAGATATACAAAGCTCTCAACTATATGAAATACAAACCCAACTTTCTCGGTATTCCAAACTAACATCATATTGAAATTTGAAATCATATATCAAATATGGATATCAATAGAGTCTGCTAGTACTGCTAAGTTACAGGTCTACACTAAATTATTGATAATAGAAACACAAGCCTGCACTGTCAAAGTCACTCTTAATTATAGTGATATTGAAACCTTCACTTATGAAAGACTACAATATTTATATCAAACAATTCCATCTAAGAAAAATGTCCAGGTAAACATGCCATATATGAGTCTGCTCTTTCTTAACCCTTTAATAATCAGTAGTCACTCTCACCTTGCTGAAAGAAGTGTGCAGTTCTTCATGCTGTATTTCTGACACCAGATGGAAGAGGGATTGGTAGAAGGCAAAGAAAACAGATTTGCAATAATTTATTTAAAAAACAAATCACCCCTGGTTTTATTCAAAAACATTAGAACTGACATCATCTAAGCATGTGGTAAAGCTGAGTTCATCAGATGTGTAATATTGTATGACTTCCATTGCCTTGTTTGGCAGTACCTAAAGTTGTACTAAGGCTGTCACCATGAAGATGGTACCCATTTTTAGGAAAGGTAAAAGGAGGACCCAGGGAACTACAGACTGGTCAGCCTCACCTCTGTGCCCAGTAAGATAATGGAGCAGATCATTCTGCAAACCATATTAAGGCGTACGGAAGGCAACAGTTTCACAAAGGGCAAATCATGCCTAACAAACTTGGTGGCCTTCTGCAACAAAGTGACAGCATTGGTGGACAAGAGAATAGCAACAGATGTCATCTATCTTGACTTGTGCAAAGACAATATCCTTGTTTGGAGAGACATGGATTTGATGGATGGACTATTCAGTGGGTAAGGAATTGGCTGGATGGCCACACTCAAAGAGTTGCGGTCAATGGCTTAATGTCCAGATGGAGGCCAGTGATGAGTGGTGTCCCTTTGGGGTCCATATTGGGATTCTTACTGTTTAACATCTTCATTGGTAACACAGACAGTGGGATTGAGCGCACCCTCAGCAAGTTTGCAGATGACACAAAGCAATGTGGTGCAGTC
>VXAA01007090.1:205616-230016 GCA_013399115.1 Anseranas semipalmata | reverse complement strand
TTTTTTTTTTTTTCTTTTTTTTTTTTTTTTTTTTTAAGTGGTAAGGTAAAGTTCTCTGGTACAAATAGAAGACATAGCAGCAAATGTAAATATATGGACATATTTCATCTTAGCATTATAATGTTGCCTGTCCCAGAAAGACTGGAGCTAAATATCTCACAGAAAATTAGAGCTGATCATAAAATTTCTGTCCTTTAGAAATTGTAATATCTAGCAAATTCCAGTAATTCTTAATGTATGTTTTTTGTGAAACATAAATGCAATTTGGGATATCCTATACATAAAGACATCAAACTAGATTATTTGATTCTGGATAGTACAGCTCTTAGCTAGTTCACTGGAAATGGTAAGAAAGCAAAACAGAATTCCTATACCAATTGTTTGTACTTGACAATGATGTGAACACACACAATGCTTGTTCCTGGAAAGGTCTGGTACTTTAATCTGATGTGGTCTTTACACTGTGAACAAAGTGTGAATAGTATAGAGATTATGAGGATAATTGTTTTGCTAGCTATTAAAAACACTCTCAGGGAGTGTTAATTCATTGATATATGAATGACTAACAAGTAGTTTAACTGTATGTTTTTTTTTGTTTGTTTGCTTTTTTTTTTTTTTTGAAGGGTCTGATTCTTGGTCTTACAATGTATTTTGACTTTTGAAAGTATATAATTGAGGGCATTTCTCCAGATCTGTGTTTTGACCTTCTTGTGGCAGTCTACCTCAGAAAAAGGATCTGTGTTTGGTGCAAACAAGCATAAAAGCTTAAACACTGAAGCTTTATCCTACTGTGGGTCCAGATCTGGTGTCTTATATAAAAGAGCTGACTTATGTTGGCCCAAATATTATTTCCCTGTCCTTGTCTCATCCAGAGTCAGTTGTGTGTGTCTGAGTGGTTTGAAGTCTGTCATCGAAAGTATATTACTATGGACAGAATTTATAGCATCTTCATATAAGAATTGCTGCTTTGAATAGCTGTGAAAACGTTGTATATATTCCTAGAAAATTTTTGAATAGGTTATCCTTTTCTATCAGTTAAAGATCTGATCCTGATTTCCTCTTCCCTATTCCTCTTTTTAATAACACAATCTGTGAAAGAATACATCAGAGTTGAAATTGCTCTTGCAGAATGCTGTAATAAACATGTCGGGTGTATTATATGGAAACTGTCTGTTTACTGGAGTTGAAACAAAATATTAGCATAAGAGAAAATGTGAGCACATCTTTGGTGTCTTTCATTTTCACCTTTGGTAGGCAAAGCATTTCATATCATTGTTTACATTTTCTTTGTATGAAATCAAAAAGAAAAAAGAAAAAAATAAAATTCTGACAGCATCTCCTAATAAAAGTGTATGCGCTGGTTGTCAAAAGTTATTTGGCAGAGCTATTCTATATATATACAAATTCAGGGCATTTACACTGTGAACATTATTGACTCTGAATTATAACATGTCCAAAGGATAACATACCATTTTTAAACTTAAATGGTTACAAACATATTAAACTATTCTTTTAAATGAACATGTGAAATGAAGGGAGTATTTTTCTTCTGAGCTATTATATCTTCTATGATTCTTTTCCTGTTAAAGTTTTGAAAAGCTGCATTTCAAAAGACTCATGCTGGCACATTATTCCTATGAAGTGCCACCTACTTAGTGTTTTCTTAGTGGGTGACAAGTGAAGACTGCTGCATAAGTGAACTTTGGCAGGAGACAGAGAGCAGGGAAAAAAATAACCAACCAATATCACATGCATAGTGACACAATACATACAACATCACAACTCTCTCTTTCTGGAGAAAGAAAAGTTAGTGAGAATAGTGTGGGGAGAGAGTAGAAAGTAACAAATGAGATGAAGTCTGACAGGCCTTCAAAGATAGGCTACAGAAGTAGCAGAAGATTAAAAACAAGACAACGCATAACAAAATCTAATCCCCCCAAACCAAAATCTGGTCAAAAAAAGTCAGGAACAGAGGAAAGGCTCACTGACTGTGAGCAGTTCCCAGGAGAGCTGGTCTACTGGGTTTCTATTTTTGAGCATAGCACCTGTTTTTGATTGGATGTACTTAATGCTGCTGCTTCTCTCTAACTTTAATTGAGGAAACACCACATTAACTGAAGAAAGGTATCGGCTGTCTGTCCTTTTGAAAAATCTTGCTTCCACTTGCTACAGTAAACCACATGCATTCAGTCTCTTACTGATCTGCCGGGAAACTATTCTGGTTCATATGGAATTATTAGGGGTGGACATACTTTCTCTTGTTCATCTGTAGTTCATGTATACTTCTGTTTTGTAAGTGCTTTTGTCATTAGAAAGCAACTGAATGTTATATTAATTCTTGAGGTTTCAAAATGAATTTCTTTATCTCACTGAAATGAAACCAAAGCTTTTGGAATTGCTTTCAATGTCATATGTCAGAAACATCCACTGAAAATGGTGAATTCTGAGGCTTTTCCCTCCTTTTCATCTCCTGTAGTGGTTTTACGCTGCCGGGCAGCTGAACTCCACCACAGCTGCTCTCTCACTCCCCCTCCTCAAAGAAGAGGAGGAGAAGAAAGTATGAGGTAAAGAAAACAGGGTCTCTCGCAGGTTGAGATAAGGGTAATTTAATTAAAGGAAAAAAAGGGAAAGAACAAGCGAAGGCCGCGTGGAAGCACAGAGGGGAAAGGGAAAAAAAAATTATTCTCTACTTCCCCATCAATGAGCGGTGTTCGGCCACGTCTTGGGAAGCCGGGCCTTAATACGCGTAGCAGTTGTTCGGGAGGACAGATGTCTTCACAACGAGGGCCCCCCCCCCCTTCCTTTTTTCAGCTTTTATTGCTGAGTGTGACATCACATGGTATGGAATATCCCTTTGGTTGCTTTAGGTCAGCTGCCCTGGCCATGTCCCCTCCCCACTTCTTGCCCACCCCCACCTACTGGCTTTGGGGGGTCTGGAGAGAGTCCTGGTGCTGTGCCAGCACTGCTCGGCAGTAGCCAAACACTGGTGTGATACCAGCGCTGTTCTAGCTACAAGTGCAGAGTACAATGCTATATGGGCTGCTGCAGGGAAGGTAAACTCTATCCCAGCCAGACCCAGTACATCTCCCTCCTTTCTCTCTGAAATTTACAGGAGTCTGCAGCTTGGTTTTAATAAACCTTTTCCACGGAAAACACTGTTGACATTGGAATATCTTTGAGGAATGATTCTACTTGGATAAAGCAAGCATGTTTTGATGAAAAAACATTTTGTAAAAAGTGTTCCTCCCTACTCTCATTGTCACAGGGTCTGCAAAACTATTTATGGTCCCCCGTGTATCTAGAGCTCTTGGCTTGCCATACAGGGCAGTGGAGAAGATTACATATTTCTTCTAGCTTTTGCTTTAACACTTGCTTTAACACCTGCATAAAAGATATTTAGATATCTTTTAGTACCAGTCTGTCTCTCTCCCTTTTTCTGGGGATGTTGGCAGTATTCATGCAGAAATTTGGCCAATCTGAAATGCACTGTTCACCTTGTTACAGTAAAATGCTTTTTGTTCACTTGGAACTTGGCTTAACTGTGTATCTCATTTCTGTTATGGCTCTGAAGAAGATGCACTTGTTTCTTGTATTTCATACTGTGTTATACTAATATAAGACCAGAATTTGTTTCCTTGAAAGGAGCTTTTCCACCTATAAAGCACCTACAGATGCAGTTTTATTATGGTGTAGTTTATTTGATCGTGGGATGCAGGTTGTATATTCTGTTGCATACTTTGTCAGACAACCTTGCTTTGTATTGGCATGCCCTGTCATTTTGAATGCTGAAAGTCCTCCAAATATAATTCTGCATCTTTACATTGTGGCCTCAGAAATGTTGTGACAGGTTTGGTTTGCAGCAATTTGCAGTCTGTTGTACGGTGTTCACCAAGCTGTGCATCAAGACCTTTACTGCCATTGATGTTTGTGGAGCACATACTATGCAACATATCTATTCAGTTCATAATGAATGGATGTTCTTTGTACAGGTTGTGATGGATGCTAAAAGCTTACATGTTTTCTAGGCAGCCTGGTAGACAATAAAAAGAAAAAAATAATCCACTGTGACTTAGTAAATGTACAGAAACTAAGTGTGGTTCATTCAGTCCCTGTGGCACAAATTCAAGGGTGGGAGAGTATTCAGAAAACTATCACTCTGTAATTGCCCTAAAATTGTTATGTTTTTCATTAGGTATCCACTTTCAGTCACTAGTTTTGGGCCCCTCACTATAAGAAAGACATCGAGGCCCTGGAGCATGTCCAGAGAAGGGCAATGAAGCTGGTGAAGGGTCTGGAACACAAGTCTTATAAGGAGCAGCTGAGGGAACTGGGATTGTTCAGTCCGGAGAAGAGGAGGCTCGGGGAGATGTTATTGCTCTCCACAGGTAGGAAGTTGTGGTGAGCTGGGGGTTGGCCTCTTCTCACAGATAACTAGCAATAGGACAAGAGGGAATGGCCTCAAGTTGCGCTAGGGGAGGTTCAGGTTGGAAATTAGGAGAAACTTCTTCTCAGAAAGAGTGGTTAGGCATTGGGAACAGGTTGCCCAGGGAGGTGGTGGAGTCACCGTCCCTGGGGATGTTTAAGGAAAGGTTGGATGTGGTACTTAGGGACATGGTTTAGTGGGTAGTAGTGGCGGTAGGGGGGCGGTTGGACTTGAAGGTCTTTTCCAACCTTAATGATTCTATGATTCTGTACTAGAAAGATCTCTGCTCTGTCTACAGTCACTGTTATTCCTCATATTGTTTTGATCAGAGACAAATCACAGACATTGTGGACATTGAATGCAGTCCTGTGCAATTTCAGTCAACACATTTAACTACCTTTTTTGGAACCTC
This sequence comes from Anseranas semipalmata, assembly GCA_013399115.1. NCBI lineage: Eukaryota > Metazoa > Chordata > Aves > Anseriformes > Anseranatidae > Anseranas > Anseranas semipalmata. The sequence continues at coordinate 225,181 of VXAA01007090.1, read as the reverse complement.
TGTTCCCAGATCATGTTGTCTGGTTAGAATTTTCTTCTGCTTGAGTTCCCATGGACATTCCTTTGCAGTCACAGGGGAGACAAAGAGGACAAATAAAAAATAAATAAAATAAAATAAAATAAAATAAAATAAAATAAAATAAAATAAAATAATCCAACTATGCCAAGATGGAAAGTATAACATTTTAACATTTAGGGAAAAGAGAGACAGATAAGGAAGAAAACAGGGAAAAGGTACTATTGACTAAGTTCTATGAATTGTTCTCAGTTCTGGCAGGTGGTGAGGTGTATGAAGTAATTTATTCTAGCTAAAATCAAAGTTTTAAAAGTCAGCCTGTAGTACCTTACTTGTGATTTAATCATGTCTTTCTCTTTCTCGGATGATCAACTCTTCTCTCCTCTTATTTACCTCCTGCTAGTCACTTAAAACCAACTGCCTGTTTGTAATTGCTTATGTTTTTACATTAAGCATAACTTTTATTCATGTATTCTCCACCACCCTCCACCATTGCTCCCTACTGTGGTTTGGAGGTACAGTTTTCAGCAGTTTCCAAGGTGCTGGAATTGTCACTGGACAAGTTGTACATCATGCTCTGAAAATTTTCACTTACGTAATTCCTATGCTCACCTCAGTTTTGCTTCTATTTACAGTCCCTTTACTCCACAAAAACAACAAACAACAACAACAACAACAAAAAACCCCACAGACTAAGATTTGTCTCAATAAGTGAAGCTGTGTAAAAAGCGATAGCCATGTAGCATATATCCCCTTGAAAAATAACTATGAAAATTTAAGTGTTTCCTATGTTATATAAATAAATCAATAATTTCCTTAACACTCATATAAATAGATAAATTTACTTAAAAATTAAATACATAAGTAACGTACATAAAAATATATTTTGTAAACATTTTAAAATGCTTTATAATTTTACCTTTGTCCATTAAGTGACACTTTTCTGACATTTACTGATAGACAATGATAACACTAACCATAGACATAATATATGACATTATGCCTCTCTTATGAAAAAGCATGTGCAACTCAGTAGAAAAATACCAATAATGAGATCTCATTCAGTCTAGGAAAATACAGATATTATATTGTCAGCAATAATTCAGATAAAGACCACATCAAGGCCTCTGCTTCCTAAAAGCAGCAGTCTTTGAAAAACATCCTGGAAGAGTTCAAACATTTGAAATGTAAAAAGTACACAAATGGGAGATTAAAGTCAAATATATACTGGGAAATACACAAAATGGGTTTGACAGTGTAGTCCATCTGGAAAAACTCACTATAAAATTTAACATGGACAAAATGAGTAAGACTTTACAGAAGCAGCATTAAAAACTAGAGAATGGAATACAATTTAAAATAGTTACTAAAACTCTCACTAGAATTTTATACAAGAATGCTAAATCTGCTTCACTTTTTTTTCCCCCCATTTTCCAGCTGCTTTTACTTTCTTTTACTTCAGTGGAAACTATCATTTGCTTTCATTTACCTTTCAACTTTTGCAAATATATTTTCATTTTCTATTAATAGAACACTTCTGTGTATGGATTACATGTTTAATTGACAAATTAAGTACTATTCTATGGACCATTCATGATAGTTTGGGATTTAAGTCAATACTGTGTGCAGCTACTACTCATAAAACCATTTGAAAATGCACAGAGTTATATAAAGTGCTCTGCATTATATTTTTTTAATATTTTCACACAAGCTAGCTAGAATGTGCTGAGTGTACCTCTGAAAGACTGAGCATAATAAAAAGTCAGTGGCTGGAATAATCATGAACTAATTTAATAAGTTGTACTGTGCCAGACAAAGCACATATACTTTTAAAACCTGCCAAGGAGTTACATTTAAATAGGGAGCCTTGTCCATCACTGTCCGTTTTGGATTACAGCATATTACTCAATATATTGTAAGAGGTTTTAGCTTATAAAGAGTTCTGAAAGTCTGTCAAAGTTATCCCAGCATCCTGAGAAACCCGTATGGATTTGCCATATGCAGAACCAAAATGTAGAAGCACAATCCCTTATTCAAAATGTTATAAATCTGATATAAATGATATAATCTGATGCTTTTGGGTTCTATATGCTGTTGCCTATAAGCCAAAGGACACTGAATTCATCAAAGTAAGCAAGCATTTTGCATAGAAGTTGTGTGTGTAATTGTACTGGATACTTGTAAAGAAGTATTCTCTGATTATTTCACTTCAAAATTACAGGGAGTTGCTCTTCTCAGTCTATTTGAATCATAACCATAGAAGTGTTGTGTTCAACATTTCCTCTAACTTAGAAACATGTTGTTTATTTGGATTCTGTTCTTGAAAATAACACAAGCTAAAAGAAAAATAGATAAATTACTATGAAAACAGTAAGAAAAAAAAAGGAACAATAATGAGAAAAACCTCCAGAAAACATTTTTCCTAAAGAAGGAGCTCCTGTCTTAGTAACTGGGGATTATACTGCTTTGTATTTTATGTGAAAAAACCTAAGTAGTTTAGACCTGTCCAAAAACTTTGTGATGGATTATATTTCCATCGGAAAAAGCTGATCCATCAAAATGAAAGCTTAGTAAAAACTTGCCTATATCAACAGATCTTCCAAGAATATAGGGGTGGTTGAGACTAGCCTAGCACACAGTTGCTTTGGTATCCTGCCAGCCACCCATCTGACCATCTTGAAATCAGTGCCCAAAGGCTCTCAGGGCCGGATCCAGACCCCAGCGCTCAGTGCTGGAGACATTGCTCCCCAGCTTTGGAAAGTCAGACCTGTCAACAGTTCTGTCAGCACTGACTCTTGGGTCAGCTCTTTGAGGAGGACATAATTGTGCGTCTCCTGGCAAGCAGGAAACAATTTTGCCAGCTTTGCTGAAGATTTCAGTAGCAACATGATTCGTGTGCTGCTGCAGTTCAGAAATGGGAAGTAGCTGACAATTTTGTTCTGTGACTTTGTATGTCAGAAAGCCAATGAAGGGCATTTAAAAGGAACTGCTTCTTTGTCCCAGTTTTGTGACTGACTTATTTTTTCTTTCCCTAAAACACAAAGTTTGAAACAGAGTGGAAAGTCAATCACTGAGTATGTCTACCTCAACTATGGTCATGGCTGACATGATGATACCATACCAATAAAAATGAAGCTAATTGGTTTGGTAACCATAGTCTTAATACTACATTAATTTGAAAGGAAGGTTTCTTCCCTGATTTTTTCATCCCTTTTACGTTCATTGAGAAGAACTAAGACTTCTGTAATTAAGTCCTGTGCATTAAAAAGGTTCGTATATTTTTATTTTTATCCTATCCTTTTGCATGTCTAGACCCATGTTACGGTATCACATCATTCTTTTGGGATGTCTGCTGGAGAAATCAGTCAGCTTATGAAATCTTGGAGCTTCAGGGTAATTGTTTATTGTGTATATATTTATATTTTTTTTCAGAACTGCAAATTTCCCATTTTATGTATAAGGCTTTGACTTCTATCAAGGGGAAGGGCCTAGTTTCATAGTTAACATTTGTTTTTTTCTGACATCTTCACATAGAATCAAAGAATCATAGAAGGGTTTGAGCTGGGAGGGACCTTAAAGACCAACTGGTTCCAACCCCCCTGCCATGGGCAGGGACATCTTCCACTAGACCAAGTTGCCCAAAACCCCATCCAACCTGGTGTTGAACACTTCCAGGGATGGGGCATCCACAGCTTCTCCAGGCAGCCTGTTCCAGTGCCTCCCACCCTCTGAGTAAAGAATTTCTTCCTTATTTAAAACGGTTACCCCCTGACTCCCTGATAGAGTCTGTCCCCATCTTTCCTGTAGGTCCCCTTTAAGTACATAGAAGAATAGACAAACTTGCAGGCACACCACCTTTTTGTCAACTGATATATATATTTAGTCTGAACAAATTCATTTGTAGATTGGAGCATAGTACTGTTTTATGCCAAAGTCATGTTACAAGGCTTAGTTAATTAATTAATTATTGCAAAGCACTTTGAGAACCCTGGGGAGAAGACATTATTAAAAGTACGTGATGTTATTTTAATAATTTTCCATTTAGCAGAGTGAAGTGAATTACCTTAGAGCTCTGAGGATCCTGGGCCTGATTAAGGACTGTTAACTGCATTGCAAAAAGTACAGTCTCTGCTTCCCTTCTGCTTGGCAGCCTTCTGACTTCCAGCTGTCCTCTAATGAAAAGAGAATGTGTAGATTTTTACGTATGATTTTTGAAGGGTTAGAAAAAAGTTTTAGGAGAGCAGATGCCAGCTAATTTCATCTAGTCAGAATCCCTGGGAAGCTGCTATGGGGAGAAAAAGTGCACAGGAAAGCTGGTTGAATTTTAATGAAAATTGAGAGATCTGGAGCAAACCATTCTGCTGTATGGAAAGCCTTGGATTTTTAGCAAAAGGCTGACCTGGCTAAGCAAGGAGCTTCTTAATGAACTGAAATGCAAAAAGAAAGCATAAAAGAAGTAGAAACGAGGCCAGGAAACTTGAAAACATTATAATAGCTTGACTTAGGAACAAAATCAGGAAGGCCAAAAAACATTTGCAGCTAAAACTAGCTAGAGACTTACAGGGTAACAAGAAGGAATTCTACAGATACACTAGTAGCAAATGGATTCAGAGAAAATGTGGCTTCAGTGATGGATGAGACAAGTACCTCTGCAAGTATCACTACAGAAGGGAGGGTACCAATTGCACTGTGGGACCGTTAGGCTAGGGACCACTCAGAGTAACAGTATGTCTTCAAATCCATCTGCCAGATGGTATTCACTTGGGTATGGTGAAAGTGTTGGCTGATTGCAAGGCTCTTGTCTATTATCAATGGAAAGAAAATAGTGACAGGGAGAGGTCCCTGACAACTAGAACAAGGTTATTGTGCTGAATAGTTCTTCAAAAAGGCAAGAAGAAGTGCCCGGGAAATTGGGACTGATAAGCCTCACCTCCATCCCTGGACAGATCTGAAATCCATCTATTTCCATATATGTAAAAGGACAAAAATCAGGAGAAGTCAATATGAATTTATCAAGGGCAATGCTTTCCCAGCCTGCATATCTTCTGCAATGAAATTACTGTCTGGATGGATGAGAGGAAGCTGGTAGTTGTTACACTTCTGGATGTTGATGGTGTTGTGACACCATCTCTCATCTCATCTCACTGCATTCTCAGCTGGAAGTTGAGGTCTAGAAGAAAGCACTGTTTTTCATGTTGAAAATTGGCTGGATTGCCAAACTCAAAGGGTAGGAATCAATGTGCTCATGTCCTGCTGGTGGCTGATAATAGTACCAACAGAGATACTAGAACCCATTCTGTCCAGTGTTTTCATAGATGATGTGGAGAATGACTCAATGGGCAACCACAGTAAATTTGGAGAGACACGAAAACAAAGGGAGTTACTGATGCAATGAAAGAATGATCTTCAGACTTGAGGGAACCTGATAAACTTGATTAAGCAAACAGAAAACTCATTAAGTTTGATAAGGACAAAACTCTGGGTTTAGTGTTGACCTTCTCTCCAGGCTGCTAGCTGATCAGCTGAATAGCAGTCTTGTTGAAAAAGGATTTGGGTTCATGATGGATTTTGCACTGAATCTGAGTCCACATTGCCATCTCTTTACAAAGAAAAGCAAACTACGTACTGGACTAGCTTTAGGAGGAGCATGGCCAGGAGCCAGAACAAAACTGTTATCTTCTTCTACCTTGTGCTAATAAGGCTGCATCTGGAACGCTTGTGTCCAGTTTAAGAGGGGTGAGAAGAAACTGGAGCTGATCCAGTTGAGGGCTACTGTGATGGTCAAAGAGAGGCTGAGGAAGCTGCACTTGTTTCTTTTGGTGGAGAGGCTAAGGGGTAGTGTAATAGCAGCATGCTACTATTTGAATGGTACTTGAAGAGGTATATCCCTTCTGGGAAATAAACTCTTTTAATTAATGGCAGAAGATAAAATAAGGGGCAACAGTCATGAGTTGTGGCTTGGAATGTTCAGACTGGACAGTAGGAGAGCTCTTTCACTATGAGGAATAGGTTATCCAAAGAGGCTATGGGCTCTTCATCCTTGGTTTTCAAGACTGAGCAAGTCCAAGCCTCTGTCTCTATTTCAAGAATAAGACTGGACTGGACGCCTACAGAGGTCTCTTTCAACCACTATTCTTATGATTACTATATGTATTGGTAATAGTGTGGCTTTTAAAGCTTCACAGTTTGCATTTTCTGGTAACAGAACAAGGAAGTTTAGAATTGTGCTGTAGAAATACTGTCGAAATTCTTAGTAACACTCATACAAAAATGGAGAACTGCTATTTCTTGAATGCAAGTTCAAGTAGGATGCCAGTGTATACAATATCCAGAAGGTCACATGAAACACTGGTATATGGAAGCCTGTTCATTTTGTAACAGTTTTGTCCTTTGAAAAATACAAAATCTAATGATGACATGCTTGAAAACTGTTGCATAGATATAACATTCTTAGAAGACATTTTTCTGGGATTCATATTGTTGGAGTAAGTGGCAAAAGGGTTGTCTCCATGCACAAAGAGGAGGCGGAAGACAGAGGGGGAGCCCCAGAGCTCCACTAAGGGACACGACTGCTTACCCTGGCCCCCCAGGGCTGTCTAAGGAGAGCATCAGCCCCATGGGCTGGGTTAGACTGAGTGTCTGAGCCCAGCTGCTGAAGGGATCCACATTGTACATTTTTATTTCCCATACATATATACACCTATATTTCCCACTAACAAACTTCATTCTGAAGTGCCATGGAGGGTGGGATTTAGTCCTTTGTGCTGTCTGGGTTAGTATGTTTCTGCCTGTGTTGGTTTGGGGGGCTGGCTTTGTAATGATTTGTGCATTGTGTGCAGTGTGCATGCACCTACTGGGAACATGCTCAGCCTTGTTGCTGACTGGGTCAGGGGACATGGAGCTGCAGCAGCCTCACCTCTTTTGGGTTACTGGATTCAGCAGATCCTACCATGTATGTCCAATTTCTTCAAGGTAGAATAGTTCAAGGTAAAACTATTTATAATCCTCCAGTCATGAAAATTTGAGAACTGGAACAAATAAAATATTTTCCTTTATTTACCAATCATAAAATTGAAAAAAAGTGCTTTTAGCAAATCAAACATCCAAAAATTATATTGATGAATTGAAATATTTTGCATACATGGAAAAAAAAGGCTTTATTTTGCTGTTAAAGAAACAAAAATGTTTCATTTTTAATTTGTCACAGGTTTAACATTTTACACTATTAAAATAGCTTTCAGAAATATTCATATTATTAAATTAAACATTTTATTTTCATAGTATTCAGACATTATGGATTGTTCACATCCAGGGAAAAGGACCTCAGCTATGATCAAAATAAATAAAAAACAGATTAAAAAGTAATTTAATATTTGATGTCATGGAAGCTACATTTTTGGCAGAAAAAAAAAATCCACTAGAATTTTTAATCAGAGAAATACTAATGTGATGGACCAGATCTGAAAAGCAGAATGAATAGGTATGTGACAAACAATGTCTTTTTTTTTTTTTTTAATTGAAAATTCTCAAGATCATGGTCCTGAAATAAATCTGTTCTAATGGTTCCTAATTTTAAACGCCCTTAGAGTCTATATCCTCTTTCTCCCTTTTTCTATCCCCTTTCCCTTTTCCCTTTCAGCATCTCCTTCCCCTCCCACTTCCCTTTCCCCTATGTTTTCCCTTCCCTCTCTTCCCCTGCCCTTTTCACTTTTTCCTTTCCCCTTCCCCTTCAGCTTTCTCTTTCTCCTCCCCTTCCTCTTTTACCTTCCCTTCCTCTTTGTGCTTTACTTCCCCTTTCTTCCAAGACTCTTCTTTGCTTCTCAAACATTTAAATCTAAGTTTCTCATCTTCCCAGAGTCCTTAATATTTGTATCATGTAACAACATGACACTAAGTCTACCAGATTTGTAAGGGTGGTCCTACATTAGCATTTTAACTTGGCTTAGGAGTGTGCTTTTGAAGCAAATCATTTTTTCCTACTTTCTGTGCTTTAGTTCTTGTCACGCAGCAATTTTGGAGCAAACAAACAGGATTTAAATAAACATGAAAAACGAAAAAAAAAAAAAATCCACAAGCATATCTAATTCATGCAACTACTAGTAGGCATCCAGTTGACAGGACCAAACCATAGCTGGTCTAAAGTAATCATCCTAAAATGTACATAAGGTGGGCGTTGTGTCTCCAGTGCTAATTGTTTCTCTGTACATATCCACTCCTATCATACCATATTTCTTGTTGACATAGGTAAACACCAAATCAGGCTCAGTCTAATTTGATTTCATCTTATCAGACTAAAAGATCAACTGAAAAAACAGGTGATGACTGCAGCTTTCTTTAATAAGGAAATGTGTGTAAGGATGTGTACTGCCTATCCTATCTAGAGATTTGCCAATTGCTGTTTATGAAGAAGGAAACCCCCAGATTTCTGTGAGAATATTCAGAACCATTTCTCCCACTTCACTATGCAACTGTACGCTTTTTGAGAGGTGAATATCCAGCACTTTGCCCAGGAGAGAATTAACCCAGGAGAGTGAGGGATAATGAATGAGAAACAGAAGCACAATTCTGCAGCGTGGGGTTCATCTTGCACAGCTGTATGTCCCCGTGGGAGTGGAGCTGAAAAGGTAGATCTGTTCTCCAAGATTCCCTATTGCTGATCAGTGAGCTATTAGATCTTAACATTCTTCTGAAGGGTCTGAGTCTGCATGAACTGAAATGGATGCTACATGATTGACTTCAGGGAAAAGGCAACAAGTGCATTGTTTAGATATGACCCATTTCTTCATCTGCTAGAAGTACAATTTGAAAAACCTCTAAATCCAGCCATCACTCTAAGATCTTTGAAAGTTCATTCATGAATCAAAGCTATGCTAATTCGGGAAATGAAGCAAACATAAATTATCAAAAAAAAACCAAAAACCTGGAACTTTTTTCTTTGGAGACCCTCACTCCTTAGGCTGAATATAATGAGAAATAACAAATGAAATAAAGGTCTAGAAGCCATATGTGTGACAAAAAATCTGAAAGTACTTTATCACTGTGAAAACATGCAAATAAAGATTATCTTATTAAATGGCCAGGGAAGTGAAAATGTACAACTAAAAATCCAGAAAGACAAACTGCAATGAGGACACTCTCCCTTGGTCTTTCTCTCTCTCTCTCAAATTCTCCTTTCCTAATCAAGTTATTATAAGTTATTATACAACAAAAAAAAATTTGTAATATCATAGAATCATAGAAAGGTTTGGGTTGGAAGGGACCTTAAAGATCATCTAGCTCCAACCCCATATTTTGGGTCTGTTCATTTCACAAGACGAAATAAATGTAAATGCAGTAGGAATAGAAGAATTCATGCTTTCCCCAAAATTGTTTGTATTCAGAACATGACATGATATAAGATGATACCATATGTAGGTTTACTAACACTGCAGCAAACATTAGTGCCAGTTTTCTGAATTTCTCATGGTTTTGCACAGTATTTTTATTATATTTGAATCTAGTATAATATTTTACCAGGACAATCAGCAATAGGTTGTACACATGCTCTCTAAAGAGAGGTAGTATATACAGGTCCAGAGAGTAGCCAATTTAATAAAAAATTATTCAAGAATTACATTTTCTCTTTATGAATTTTTTATGAGTGAATATAGGCATCATAAGATCTTCAGCCAGTGTATGTATTATTTGAAATTACTCAAATCATTCTGAAAATTTTTTTTATGAACAATTTTTTATGAACAAAAACTTTTTTATGAACAATTACTAGCATGTTTGAAATGTGAAGTTGGAAGAACATTCACTGCATCTAGAAAAAAAAACTCTTTGTGTATTTTGGTTTGCTGAGATTCTCTCTTAAAAAGACTGCTGCTCTAAGAAATTGATTAACCATTATGAAAAGAAATTATTTGGTCATACAGAATCTTCTAAATGGGATGTCTTAATTTCTGCTTCAGTTATGTCTTTTGTATAATGACAGTAAGCATTTAACATCACTGAAGTCCCTTTCTTTCTTCCCAATTAAAGTTTTGTTGTTTTTTTTTTCCTTCATAATCTCTGTGCATGCATGTGTGTGTGGAGGAAGGGGGTCGCTACCTTTTGCATGTTCAGTTTAAGCCATGTTGCTACTGTTTTTTCAAACACATCTGAGAAAACAAGAAAGGAGTTTTTGCTTAAGGTCAGCATCTTCAAGTGGAGTATTATAGCAATACAACTTGCCAAAAAGACCATAATGAAAATAAATGTAGAATAAAGTTCTCATTAATTAGCAACATGATAAAACAGAAAAATATTTTTATAGCACTCCCATTTTTCACTCATTTAATTTTAAGGCTTATTAACAAGAACAGTTATTGAGTTTTCTGTTCAGAAGTTGATCTGAGGTTGATCAACTCATACATGCAGCTAAGTACCTTTAAAATGAGGTTTCCAGGACAAAAAAAGAAAAAAAAAAGTGCAATTAAAAAGTCAATTTGCTATGAAAATTCTTTCATATCCATTTTAAAATAACCAGTTAAAATATATGTTAGAAAAGGTATGAAATTTGAATATACAACCCTGAACTGAGCTTAAAAAAAAGGTTTAAATTGTAATCTAAACAGAAATTCGTATAAAAAAAAATTTCCCCTACAGTCCTACCTTGGTAAATATCTTGGTTTGACAAAATGCATATTCCTCTGTTCTCCTGGACAAGTCCCACCCTCTCTCACTCACTTGTGCAGAGGGACTGCAATAACCCTCAATCAGCAACTTCAGATGAAACATTAGTCTCATTGTGGCAATACAGTGGTGGGAGCTGTAAAATAATGATGTCTACAAGTATGATTCTCACATATTTTCTCCACGTATTGAAGATAGAATGTCAGTACGTATTAATTCAACGTTTGACTCTGCATCCTGACAGGATATTTCGCCTGGAATAGCACTGCTATTTGAGGCACAATAAAAAAGGCATTCCACTGAATTGAAAATACACTTACATTTTTTAAAAATAAATGGACTGTATATTTGTTCTTTATGGTAATCTTTAAGAGCTTTGCAATCAGATGTCTTTTTTCAGCTGCCATCTGCATGTTCCTGAACTCATTCAGGATGTCATACAGTTCTGAATAGAAAGCCTCATAAGGTCATTTTCTTCCTTACAGCTTAACACTTAAAAGATTTGGCATATCTGCATTTGCAAAATGTGAAGCGTTTCACCCAGAATAAATTTCCTGTCAAATGACAATTCATATCTATGCAAAGCACAGCTTTTGTTTATGTGTCACAGGAATGATTATGTGTAAATTAGCTGAAACTTAAAGAGGTGTCTTAACTTTTCCTGACAGAGAACAGGAACAGGCAGTATGGAGCTAGAAACCAGCTGGGAACCTGCCTGACAGAATATTTTTTAAATTGATCCCAGAGCTGAATTTTACCTGTGTTTTCCTTATTTTATTATCTCAAACTCTGAGACAGTGGTACAGATTTTGAATAAACTAATTAAATTAGGAATTTGACTGGAGCTGGATTCACTAGGGAAGTATTGTATTTAGCTTTTTAATCTTAATTTCATAGTTTGCTATTCCTGCTCAGCAAAAATAGGTTTTGCCATTAGTTTTTATTCATGCAGTGGAGAGCTTTGGACCAACATCAGTTAGACACTGTAGAAACATGCCATGAAAGACAAGGCATGTCTTAAAGATCTTTCAAGGTGAGATGTTTAGGATAGCATATATACAGATTCACATAGAAAAAAAGTAGCTTGTGGAGATCTCATTGAAGGCATGAATATAACCAAGATTTCCTATGTTTTAGGCAATATTTAGTCACTCCACAAGTTACTTTACAGCTGCATGGAAGGTTGAGGTTATTCGCTGATATGATCAGATAAATTGTAAGGGGAAAAAAATGTCTAGAAGAAGAAATAAGAAGGCAGATGAAGGGGAAAACAGTACATCTAAAAGAAAAGAAAAGAAAAGAAAAGAAAAGAAAAGAAAAGAAAAGAAAAGAAAAGAAAAGAAAAGAAAAGAAAAGAAAAGAAAAGAAAAGAAAAGAAAAGAAAAGAAAAGAAAAGAAAAGAAAAGAAAAGAAAAGAAAAGAAAAGAAAAGAAAAGAAAAGAAAAGAAAAGAAAAGAAAAGAAAAGAAAAGAAAAGAAAAGAAAAGAAAAGAAAAGAAAAGAAAAGAAAAGAAAAGAAAAGAAAAGAAAAGAAAAGAAAAGAAAAGAAAAGAAAAGAAAAGAAAAGAAAAGAAAAGAAAAGAAAAGAAAAGAAAAGAAAAGAAAAGAAAAGAAAAGAAAAGAAAAGAAAAGAAAAGAAAAGAAAAGAAAAGAAAAGAAAAGAAAAGAAAAGAAAAGAAAAGAAAAGAAAAGAAAAGAAAAGAAAAGAAAAGAAAAGAAAAGAAAAGAAAAGAAAAGAAAAGAAAAGAAAAGAAAAGAAAAGAAAAGAAAAGAAAAGAAAAGAAAAGAAAAGAAAAGAAAAGAAAAGAAAAGAAAAGAAAAGAAAAGAAAAGAAAAGAAAAGAAAAGAAAAGAAAAGAAAAGAAAAGAAAAGAAAAGATTACAAAGATAATCTGAAGTTAAACACTAATGACATATTTGAATGTTATCTTCTCCCAGCTGAACATGGACAGAATATGAGAGCAGTAGCTGGTTGAGTGACACAAGTAAGGTTTTATCAGGACAGGCAATCCACAGTCCTAACTGGAGGGTAGAAGAAACCTTTGAATTTTTCACTTGTCCTCTGAAGAAAAGATTTTTTTTCTAGTATTCCTCAGGTTTTCAGTGCTTGCTTTTGCTAATATGAGATCCAAGGTTCTTCTGTGTTCAGCAACCTTCCCTTGTGCTTCTCATAAACATAGTGAGGATCTTGGCAAGCAATTTCAGGGTATGTGTACTGTGTTAAGTAATGTAGGTTACCAGTCCCTCCGCTAGTGCTGGTGCTCTGGTCACCTGCTCCATATGTGTAACTGTTCACCCACAGGACATCTTTCAAAGTGAAACCAAGTTCTCTGGCAGCCAAATCCCGGGTGCAGCTCCAGGTGCCAACTTCTATATGCAGTGTGTATAAATAAAATGGCACCAAGTTGGGCTTCATCTCCCTACGTATGCCTGCAATATTATTCTGGCAGATCTTGCATTTCAGACATTCCCAAACACCTTCCAACCACACTCAGTATGCATACCCACATGCTACACAAATCCTTAGCTTCATCTTATCAAATAATACTCAGAGGTGCTCCTTTTACAGCAGACATTTTACATTGTTTTAGGCACTTTGTATTGGAAAAAGAAGAAAACACACACACTAAGATTGTTATTTTTAGAGCTATGAGGACACTACATTAGGCCTAGTGCCACATGGACAAAGCCAGTCTATCCTAGGGAAAATTACCTGTAAGCAGTGTTTAATGGAATAAATCTCTTGATGCCCCTTTGTCTGGAGACCATAGCTCAGGATTTTACTAGGAGTGAGTAACTTTAATATTGTAAATGTAACATTAACCTAGTGTAACAGAGTTAACTGCTGGAAAGAGGAAAACTTGCTCATAGTACAAACTCCTGTTCTTTACTTTCTTTGCAGGATCCTTGAGCAGGGAACCACAGCACTAGACCACCACAAAGGGAGCTGCAAGAGAGCTTAAACATTTTTTATAAAAGGCTGTTTTATATTCTGTTTGTATAATTTGTCACCACAGACAATAATGAAAAAATACCTACTGGAGGAGTCATTCTTTTCAGGCAAAAAGGGTGAGGTGAAGTCAGATTGGAAGTATTACAAATTCTGCTGATGAAATAGCTCAAGAAATTGCATTGCAATAAATCACCAGGAAAGGGAGGTATTCATGTGAGACTTGAGAAGGAATTAACAGTGAAGTAGCTGAGTCACTGAGGGAAACAAGCAATTCATCATTAAAAATGCTGATTCTTCTGAAGGATGCTTTTCTTATCTTTTTAAATAGTGTTGTTTAAATGATCCCCATACTAGAAACTGCTACAGATTACCTCTGATTTCAAAGAATGTGTTGGAGTAAATCAAATTCTAAATCTTTAACTGCAATTTTTTAATTTTTTAACATGTCCAAACGTTAGTGTCAAAGGCACAGTTTGCAGTGTTCTAGTTTATATGTGGCACCAAGAAACATTTGAATGGAACAAAGATAATGTGTCGTAATAGACTGAAGAACTAGCTCTTAAGTCTCTCTCTCTCTCGGTCTTGGTCCGGTCTATTTAATGTTAGATTAATCTATGAAATTGGGCAGTAGTAACAGAGGATAAAGCTTCCCTTCATCTTTGGTAAACTTTCCTCCATCATTTCCTTGATTGGGAAATTAAGATAACAATACTTATCTCTGAAGGAAACTTTTAAGGAACAAGGTAGGTAGTGTTTAGCAAGGTCTTTAAGCTACCACGTCTGTGCATTCAGTCATTAGTTTAACTGGACATTACCTTACTGACCAACTTTGAATTAAGCCTGAAAGTTGATGCATATCTATGAATTTCTGTGACTAAAAACAGTTATGGGTTTTTTTTTTTTTTTTTTTGGAATACTTTCCTAGGTAATATACTATAGGTACCATGATGACTTTTTTTTTAGCTCTACTCATAGCTTGGATCATGTTATAATGGAAGTGTGATTTTCTTCTCCATGGGAGTAGGATTAGATTTGAAAAAAACGTGAAAAAATGGATAGGATATGTGAGTGATGGAAAATAAATAAATAAACTAAAGCTGTGCAGAAAATTACTCTAATTCTCCCTCCCAGGTGTCATATGCTTTCTTTCCTTTGGCTGAAGTAATAAGACCCTAGGTATATATGTTGAAAATCAATGACTTCCAGTAAGCAATAGCCAAGCGTTAAAACAAAAGCAGTGATGTCTTGTGTTCCCACAGATAAATGACATTAATGAAGTGAAATGTTGACTCCTGAGCCATCTTAATTTTGGGGATGTACTAATCCTGATGTCATTCTTGTTCCTCTGTTATCAAACACAACTTTTCTTTTATGAAAATTCTGGAGATGAAAAAAACATTTGTATCCTGGATCTTTAAGTTCATCAGTATCTATCCTGTCTTAATCATTAAAATTTACTGTATGTATCAAAACAACTTTTAAGGATAGGAATGGGATGAATTGCAACTGTTTCTTGAAAGCAGAGGGAACTGCTAAAACAAAATAGAATCAGTACTTTGCTACAGAATAGTAAAGGGTTCTCTCTTAGATATAAACCCATTTCCTGTTAAAAGGTAACTTTAGAATAATTTATGACAAAAATAACAGGTGAGGATTGCAGTTTTTCAGATAAATTTTTAGAAGAGAAGTAGCTGTGTACCTGTCTCAATACATTAGTGCTTAGGAAATGCAGGTGGATTGGAAACATTCTGGAATTTCACATCTATTTGTTTAATCCGGACAGTAGGGAATGTATGGTACCTGTTCTCTAGTGTAAAGGAAATATTTCTGTATCAGCTTGCATCATCAAAATAAGTCCTTTTACAAATAAAGAGTTATAAAGCTTTTATATTTAAACTTCAGCTATAAATGAAGAATAAATATTGAATGAAACATCTTTATGTGCACCATGAAAAAATGAAAAAATGTGGAAAATGGCAAAGTGCGCCAGACTTTAATATTGTTTGTCATAATGTTTATGAAAAGGCAAGTTGTATTCTGCACTTGCTTTTCAGCTGTGGCATAACACAGAGGAGTGATTGTAAAAGTTGTATGTGAGATACACTCATCCATTTACTTAAATTAATGATGTCCACCATATATGCATGAATCTAACTGCACTACTTATTTGGAGTGTAAGCTCTTGGAAAGAAATTATGAGCTGTGAGTCATCAGAGCTTTGACATTTCTTGCAAGTGTTGCTTGCTAGGCAATTCAATACAGGCACAACAAGAGAAAAAAAGAAAGGACAGAAAACTAAGGACATAAATACGGGCAGTATTCAAGAGCTATGATAAATTAAGGTAGCACAGGGACTGGAGAGGGGATATAAGACATACCATCTGCCATATATCTTCTGTAACTGAATTTGATTGTTCAGAGGTTCCTTGAAAATAAATTTTTGTTCAGATTTTCAAACAGCTCGGCGTCAGCTCCTCCTATGCCATGATGTGTTATCCCACTTGTGGATAAGGCACTTGATAAACCACTGACATAAGCTTCCACTGACACAAAGAAACACCAGAGAATTGCTTCCCCTTGTGGTACCTAGGTGTACCTGTCTGCATGCAAAATCTGCCCCTCTGCAATGAATTCTCCCTGCATCTGAAGGCTGTTCAGATATATTATCTCACCATGATAAATCATCACTGCAGCCAAATCCAGTTATAATTCATTGTTAAGACAAACAAACAAAAATATATTATCTCCTAGTAGTTAACTTATTATTTTGTCTTATAGATATATTACAATTGTTTCTATCCAGTAAGACAATTTTCAGTAGATTGTATATGTATTTCAACATGTTGCATGCTCAGACCTTTCTTATTTTAGAACAAACTGCTCTTTATATTTCTGGAAATAGACCTGGAAGATAATCATATGATGTTAAAAAGGGAGATAGCATTTGGCATTGGATCCTGTATCCTTATTCAGCAAAAATTCTTCCACTGATTTCTAAAGGAGGCATAGCTAGGTAAACTTTTTGTGGTGTCCGCTTTCTTTGTAAGGCTAACTTCACTACAGGCCAGTGAACCATAGATAAAACTCATTTACGCTTTCTTTTCAGTATAATGACAGCATAGCAAAAAAAAAAAAAAGTGTTTAAATAAAAAAAAAATCAATCAAGTATGCACTGGAGTTAATTTTTCTCGTCAACAGTGTATGGATTAGGGAAAGAGAGATGGAGAGTTACTGTACAACATTAGCTGGTGGGCTGCAGAGATAAGACTGTTAACTGAGAAAACATGGACGCAAACAAATGGTCCTGTTTTGGAAAAGGGGAGATATTTTTTATGTTGATAATAATATCCTGTTTCTTGCCATTGTTTAGGTATCTTACAATGAGGTTTAAAGGTAAAGATGACAAATTAATTTTAGCATTGGTGGGGGGCCAGTGAAGAGACCAAATGACAGGTTTTGGTTACATGTGGTACCTTCAATCCTTGAGAAGACAGACTTCAGCATTTTCATCTTAGAATTTCTGAAATATAATTGTGTCATTGCCTAGTGAGGTGGGAAAAAATATTCCAGTTGAACACAGGACATTTGAGTATATTTCTTTTTTATCTATTCATGGATAGCTATTGAAATATAGTGGAATGACTAAAATTATTGAGAAAAACTTATTGCAAAGTGGTTAGAGAGAGCAGTTGCTTAACACAAAGAGAACATAATTATTTTTTTTTTGTCCCCAAAACAACAGAATAAATACTTGAATGTAAAGGCGCACATGTAGTTAAAAGGTGAAATCTTGAAAGGTCTGTATCCATATAGAATGGAATATCACCTAAAATACTGAAATTTTTCATGGGATACAAAAGTTATAGTCCTCTTCATGCATTGTCATCTCTGATGCTCTCTCATTACTGACATGTTTTGGGAGAAAGAAGTTTATTTGCAGGCTGATCAGTGTCTGAGTAAGAAATGTCTTGAAGAAAAAATCTGGAGTTCAGGCCTTCTACCTTATATATGAAGTGAGTTTCTTGTCAGTCTCATTCCTGTGTTTAAGAGATGGAATGGAGAGTAGGCTCTTTTTTTTCATTTAGAAAAAACATCTAATTTCTGTTCTTAAATACCTAGAAGTGAAGCTGCTTGGAAATGGGCACATCTTTTCTTCTAAGTGGCATTAGTGGACAGTATAATGAAGAACATGGTGACTGAGTGAAGATGCATTATTTACATCAACACTGTTTATGTAAGAAATCAAGCTTATTGAGCAGAGGAAGAAAATCTGTGACATACAAAACACTTTTCTCTGTCTTTCAATATTACTGATTTCCAAGGACATACAAAGGTCTTGCTTTGATCAGTCTGTTCTTATTATTTGATCTCTCATTTCCAATTTTTCCATGTTGTATGCGACAAGCTTTCTATGAAAATCAGTCAATTACTGCCTGCACTCTGTGAATAGCCTAACTATGATCTATTGAGAATCGTCAAATTTTACCTGATTTGTTTGTTTGGGTTTTGTTTTAAAGGCTGTTTGACCTCTAGTTTTAAAATATTCAGTGTCACAGGGATTTTCTTCAATTTTAAAAATAAAGGTCTCACCAACGAAGTCAGGTCTTTAATTTACAGAAGCTAATTTCCATGAAATGATCCCAGCATTATATTTTGCACTAAGAACCTGCAGTTTTACGTGTTTTGAGGCTTCTGGTATTCCTTTCTATTTGTATATGTTGTTCAATATACAAATTGTCTTCTCTGGAGATTTTGCCATGCTCTTGTGAGAAAAGAAGTTTTTTTTTAGAAAACAGAAGAAAAACTTCTTTTTTTTTTTAATGTAAATACATACTTGCTCTTGTGAAATGTGGCAAAATTATGCTGACTTGTGTAGGGCACTGGCTGAACCACTGCTTTCATACATTTCTTTGATGTGTTTGGAATTTTTTTTTTATTTTTATTGTTGTATTTCTCAATTCCAGATAATCCTTTCTAAGAAAATGGTTTATATTAGTGA
Source organism: Anseranas semipalmata (assembly GCA_013399115.1). Classification (NCBI taxonomy): domain Eukaryota; kingdom Metazoa; phylum Chordata; class Aves; order Anseriformes; family Anseranatidae; genus Anseranas; species Anseranas semipalmata. The sequence goes on along the minus strand of VXAA01007090.1, from coordinate 206,560 downwards.
TGTTTGTAGCCTTTGTTTATGTTTGAATTAGGATGAACCTGACAACAATTCATATATTAAATCCCCTCATATAATAAAATTATTTGCATTTGAGCCAGTGTACAGAAAGCTTAAAACCCAGAACTATTTATAACTATTTCAGAAACTGGAAAGATTTCTACTGATTTTGAACTAAACCTTCATTGCAGACTCTAATGCTGATAGAGATCAGTCAAAAGCTTGACCAACAAAATATATCTTATACTATATCCAATGCTAATCAAACTTGGCTGTAGTACATATCAAGAATGGGTAGTTTTTAGGACATGTATTTGTTAAATTTCTGTGGTTTACGTGCAGCACTGTGTCATTATTTTTTAATTTTATTTTATGCAGTTATTGCAATATTCAGTTAATAGAATACTGAAATCACAAAGAGAATGTTAGCTGAAGCTTTAGCTTTGACATCAAACACATTCACAAGCACACAATTATTTGATGACAATGTACTCTTCATTGTTTAAATTTCAACGACTTTGGGGATGCTTTCCTCATTTCAACAAAACCATAGTGAATCTTTAAGTCAGCTGGAATCAGGAATAAATATTTGTTAGCTTCATACTGGCTACCTTACCTATTAATTGAAAAATAGAATTAGAAAAAAAAAAAAAGGAATAAATAAAAAGATCAGACTAGAATGTCTTAGATATAATTACCTGATACAGCCACATTAGTGGAGGAGATTACATGCCTAATATTATTTCACATGACCCAAAAAGAAATACAGTTCTGTATTGAATGAATGGAAAGTGATGAGGAGACACCCTGAAATAGCATAGAAAAAAATAGCATGAAAAACAAGGCAGATATCTGTCATATTCAAAACGTTATAAATCAGAATATCTCTCAAATAAAAGTGAAAATAAGTTAGGTATCACTATAAAGTATCCAAGCCTGACAAAAAA